>JAADXN010000355.1:0-26487 GCA_023337875.1 Pythium apleroticum | reverse complement strand
GGACGACTTCAAGTACGCGTTTGCGCAGTGGCCAGCTTGATGGACGACTCCGCCAGCATAGCAACTGCGAGTCTGCTCAAGTCACAGCTTCGTGTTGGACGACAATGGAACGATGGACGAATCGAGCTCGGGCACTACATCAAGAGGACGAACGACTCCGTCCCTAGGCAGTAGGAGGGCCCGAGTGCGCCGATGGTGCTTTGCTCTCTAACATGGTAATGAAACTCACTTTGCATTTTGCCAACAAGCGCGCAATTCGCCACACTACGCCAGATCAAGACGCAGCCCAAGTACGGCGCGGACGCATGCCCGTCGTTGAACAACGACGCCACGTGCAACCCGTTCGGCAATGACGACGATATTCCAGTTGACGAGACGCCGGCTCCGGACGACGGGGACGCTACGGCGACCTAGACGCGTCTGCCGCGGTCTACCACATGTATTATATACTATTATTTTTTTTTCAAAATACACTTGATTGGCACTTGAACATCTTCCAAGCCAGATGGCTACACTTGGCGGCCCAGTGTCTGAGGACGGTGTGGTGTTCGCACGAAGTTCTGGGAGAAGCAATTGCGTTGAGAGCAAATGACACTTGCTGGTCAGTCGACGAGGAGAGAACCGAGGCTGTTGAACATGGAGGACGAGGAAGCTGGGGACTGTTCGGCGATGTCAGTTTTGAAAGCCCAAGCAAGCAACCAAGTCAAGTGAAACGAGTCGTCAGCAATGAGGCACGCCGTGTTTCGCGGCGCCACGCTTCTCGCAGTCTGGCTGGCGGTGCTCCCGACCCAAGTGGGCGCACAGGTGAAGGCGGCTACTGTGCCTAACGTCGACTGCGTCGTGAGTGCATGGAGTGAGTACTCGGTCTGTGATCCGGCAACGGTCAAGCAGACGCGCACGCGCACGGTGACGAAGGCGCAGAGCGGAAAGGGCAAGGCATGTCCAGTGCTGAGCGAGTCCATCAAGTGCAAGCCCATCAGCTGCGTGGTGAGTGCGTGGGGGGCGTACTCCGACTGTGACTCCAAGGGCATGAAGACCCGCACACGCACGAAAACCACTGAGCCGAAGTGGGGAGGAGCGGCCTGCCCGACGCTCACGGAAAGCATTAAGTGCAAGCCCGTGGCGTGTGTCGTGTCCAAGTTTGGTGCATGGAGCGAGTGCGCAGAAGACACAGGCAAGAAGACCAGGACGCGAACGGTTCTCGTGAAGGCTGCTGACGGCGGCACGGCCTGTCCGGCTCTGGAAGAAGTCGACTACTGCGCTAAGATCCACTGCAAGGTGGGAGAGTGGAGTGACTGGACGGAGTGTGACGAAGACAATGGCCGCAAGACGCGCAAACGCGACGTTCTCATTCAGCCGAAGTACGCCGGCGATGAGTGTCCGGAGCTCCTGCAGGAAGACTATTGCGAGAAGATCGACTGTGTGGTGTCGGAGTGGTCCGACTGGTCCGAGTGTAACTTCGACACGGGCCTGAAGACCCGCGATCGTACGATCACGACACCCAACAGATACGGCGGCGAAGTGTGTGGTAACCTCACCGAGTCTCCAAGCTGTGATCCCATTCAGTGTGAAGTGGGTAATTGGACGGACTGGTCGGCATGCGACCTGGACGACGGCTCGATGACTCGCACGCGTCCAGTCGTTGTGGAGCCCATGTTCGACGCCCCCGCTTGCCCACCAGTCAAAGAGACGCAATATTGCATCAAGCAGAACTGTGAGCTCAACGCTTGGGGCCCGTGGGCAGCCTGCGACCTGAAGGCCGGCAAGAAGAAGCGCAGTCGCACCATCAAGGTCCACCCTGTCTTTGGCGGTACCGAGTGCGACGACCAAACCGAGCTGGAGGACTGTGATCCCGTCAACTGTAAGCTCAGCGACTGGGGCGTCTGGTCAGGCTGTAACCCAAAGACACTCAAGAAGCAGCGCACGCGTACGATCGTCACGTACCCGATGTTCAAGGGCACGGAGTGTGCCGCGACGACTGAGGAGGCGAGCTGCACGGTGGATTGCGTACTCACGGAGTGGAGTGACTGGTCGGGCTGCAACTACACGTCAGGCATGAAGCAGCGCACTCGCGAGATCGCCATCCACCCTGACGGTGGGGCGGAGTGTGACAGCCTGAAGGAAGAGGAGCCGTGCGATGCGGAGGCGTGTGACGTGACGGGTTGGAGCGAGTGGTCCGGATGCAGCTTGAAGACCACCAAGCGCTCGCGACTCCGCGAAATCAAGTCGCAGCCGCTGTTCGACGGAGAGCAATGTCCTGCCATGACGGAGGACGAGGAATGCGACCCGTTTGGCAAAGACGAAGAGACCCCAGCCGAAGACACCCCGGTGATGAAGCAGGGGGACGCTCGGGCCTAACGAGGAGGCGAGCAAGCGAAGCCTACGGAGCTGCTATCTGGCAGGCATGCATAGTTTTTCAAACCCACACCTGAGTTTATGAGAAGGAGTACACGTATTCCATTTCTAGCGGTCTTGTGTTCGAATCTACGTCTCAACGAGGGGGTTCGAGGCCGAGGCCCACTGGAGTGGGTAGCCAGCTTCTTCGAGCCGACGCTTGAGCTCAAGCCCGTGCTCGTAGGACTGCGTCTCCACCACGCACTTGACGGCGACCTGCGAGACGCTCGTGTGCACCCACGCACGCTCGTGGTAGATGTCCTTGACACTCACACCGCATTCCCACAGCATGTTGGCGAGCTGCGCGATGCCACCTGGGCGGTCGCTCACCGTCGCCACGAAGCGCACGAGACGGCCGTCGGCGGCAAGACCGCGTTCGATCACACGGCCGAGCACCGGGATATCGATGTTACCACCGCAGAGCGGCAGCACGACGCGCTTGCCCTTGAGCTCAGGCAGCTTCTCATCGATGAGCGCAGCGAGCGAGGTAGCACCGCCGCCCTCGACCACGACCTTCTCCTGCTCCACCAGACGCAGCACACTCAAAGCGATGGCTCGCTCCGAGACTGTCACGACCTTGTCGACGCGGTCCCTCGCGATCGTGAACGCGTTGGCGCCGACGCAAGGCACAGCCAGACCGTCAGCGAGCGTCGGGGCCGTGGGCACATGCACTGGTCGTCCAGCAGCGAGCGCAGCTGAGAAGCTGGGGCACAGCTCTGGCTCAACACCCTACATACATCCACACAGACGATCAGAACGACAGCTGCAACACGGGTCGAGAGACTTCACGTACGATCACTTGGACGTTCGGGGCGAGGGTCTTGACGGCCAGCGCGATACCAGCGATGAGACCGGCGCCGCCCACAGGCACGACAATCGCGTCAACGTTAGGCACCTGGTTGAGGATCTCAATACCCATGGTGCCAGCACCGGCGATGATGTCGGGGTGGTCAAAGCCGTTGACATACACGAGGTTCTGCCGTGGCAACATCACCGTCAGCGTCTAAAGACCACCAGCCACTTACGCGAAGAGACTGTCCCTACGCACCTCGTCACGGGCGTACTCATCCGCCTTCTCACGCGCCTCGAGGATGTGCGATCCGTGGAGGATGACGCGAGCGCCGAGGTCCTGGCACGACGTGATCTTGGTCAGCGGCGCGATGTTGGGCATGACGCAAGTCACCGGAATCCCCAGCAGCTTGCCGTGGTACGCGAGCGCCAGCGCGTGGTTGCCTACACAAGAACAACGACCCATTCAGTGAGTTCTCACTTTCGGAGGACCGCATCCGTTGCGGAGTGATGGCAAAACGTACCGGCCGAGGCGGCGACGACGCCGTGCTTGCGCTGTTCTGGCGTCAGTCGCAGCAACGCGTTGCGCGCGCCACGCTCCTTGAAGCTGCCCGTCATCTGACGGTAGTCCTTCTTCAAGTACAGCTCGTAGCCCATACGGCGCGAAAGCAGCGGCGAGTACTTGCACGAGGTCTGCTGGATGCCGTCGCGGATACGGTACGTCGCCGTGCTCACATCCTCAAACGTCACCACATCTACGCACACACACGCATCAGTGAGTCATCTCCAGTCTCCACCTCCTCTCGCGCCAATCAGCCAGTCAGTCGCCCACCTTCGTCAACCGCTCCACTGTTTCCCGAATCCGAATCCGACGCGAATCCACGGACGGCGCTCGAGCGCAGCGCATGCGGCAGCGCGCGGCTGCGGCTGGTCGTCGCGACGCGCGATCTCTGGACAGCGGCGCGCATGAGGGCGTTCATCGCGGACGGCGGAGCTGCTGCCTGTCTTCCTGGTCAAGTCAAACGCAAGTACGCCGAGTCAGGTGCGGATCTCTGCGTGATCCAAGATGCGGTGATTAGATGGCAGGATGAATCAATCCCTCGCTGTTGGATGTTGGACGGGCCGATGCCCAGCGCGTCACCCCTCCCGCCCGAAGAGATGCGGAGCGAGCCGCGATCCCTCTCTTTCCATTGCGCAATTTCAACTTGCAGTTTGGTTGGTTCGGTTCGTCCACAGATCCCACATGAGCTGCTCGTCGAGCCAATCAGCGTGCAGATCGCAGCCGTTTGGCAGCGTCATTCCTCAGACTCAGCGTCTGTTGCGTCTGATAAATCTGAGTTCTTTCGTGAATGGGAATGAGACAAGCAATGGACGATCTCCAGAGATCGAGAGATGCCCATTTGACTGGCTGCGCGTTGAGCTCTTCTTGCCAAATGGATACAGGGCGAAGCAAAGTCTTTTACAGGCGTGTACGGTCTCTATGCCTACAGATACTTGCTCACGTGCTCGCGAAGGTCCTGCTCTTCCTGCGAGTGGCCTAACGGAACTCCTCGGCCGCCCAGGTCCGATGGGATCTGGTCAGCATCAATGTGCATCTCCAACTCCTTGAGAATGGCGCTGCCCTTGAGCATGTGGATCTGCACACAAGCCAAAGCCAGTTAGAACCTTCTCATCACTAGCAGCTCTATCATCAGCTTGCAACTCGTACCTTCTCTCTCGTGACGGGATCGATGAGTGGCTTGATCATCCGCCAGATCATGTTGAACCAGCCTGGGATGTTGATGATGAAGATCATCGAGCTGCGCTCTGGATAATGGGCACCCGTGAACGCGGACGCTCGCTTGATGAAGTCCAGCACTTCACCTCCCAAATCGGACATGCCGATACCCGATACATCCAGCACAGTCACGGAACGCCCCGTGTCGCTCGGCTCGATGGCTCGCCACAGGTACTCGGTGATGTACATGTAGTGCTTGAGCAAGTCTTCGATCGACAAGCCTTCGCGCTTGAGCCCGTTCAGATCGATCTTTCCCGGCTGCTCGTAATACACTGGCAACCCCTTCTTGGACCGCCCGTGAAAGTACTGCGGATAGTACTTCTTGATCGTCTCGAATGTAGGATGTGCTTTGACGAGGATGTTGTCGATGTCGTTGTCTCGTCGCCACTGCAGCGTGTTTTCGTATCGCACACGTCCCTTCTCTTCATCGCCCTTCTCGGCAGCGATAAATCTGGGCGAGAACGCGATTGGACCACCACTCAGTGCGCTCGCGGCATCCTTCTCGGCCTCGTTGTTGTCGGTGTCTTCATCAGCTTCTTCGGCAGTCGATGAGGGCGGAGGAAGAATCTCCTGTTCGTGTTCGACAACCTCGATCTTGTCTACTCGAAGATGGTACACCAGGCTGTCTTCTCCGGGTTTGCTCGCTGACGACGGAGTTGCCGTAGTGAACGATTGGGACGCTCCCACACTCTTGCCGCCGTTACCTGTTGCAGCGCTGTTGGAATACCCAACACTGCTGATGAGCACACAGGCTTCCACAAACATACCGGCTGAACAACTTACGTGAGGACGAACTGGCCGACTTGCGAAACGGAGAGAATGAAGCCGACCACGATTGTAATCTTCATCAGGCCTTCAAACGGTATTCCAAACCAAAACGCGACGACACAGCTGACCAAAAACAGGCCGCCAAGACCACCGGGGAACGCAATAGACAACACTGACGGCGGCGCTTGCGTAGGCAAAACCACACCCGAATTCTGCGGCGTGAGTGGAACGGGCGGAGGGGCTGGCGTGCATCGAAACACCACTGTATCACAACGAAAGCGTCAGAACTCGCAGCCCAAATACAACGACAATGGCACACATACCGTGGACTTTTGTCATGGTGACGACGCTTGGATTCAGAGGTCGGGGGCGTGGGGGCGTCGACAGCACGAGCTCTTTTTCCTCCTTCAACAGACTTTGCACGTTTGGACCGAGCAGCTGATGCGAGATGTGGATTTCTTCGCCGTCGCTGAGCACGAGAATGCAGAAGTCTTTTGGCCGAAAAGCGCCCAGCTCCACCTCGGTCTGCAGTTCCAACTGTCGCTTCACAAGGCGCTCGCGCGTGCTCGAAGGTCCCGCGTCACCAGCAGCATTCATGCTCACGACAAGAACACGGGGTGCAACCTGCGTATCCACAGAGTTCCAATGAGATCCATGACGACCCAAACAACAACAGGCACTACGAACCACGGAGTCTCCGGGATGATGAGCAGCCGGCTCTTCGCCCACTGTGCCTTCCTCGAAATTCCTACGCATCCCAACAATCACCCACATGCGTTAGAAGACACGATGAAAGTGGCATGATGACGGAACAGCACACTCGCACCCCGAGGCCGCAGACGTGAACTTCTGGATGACTTCGACGGGCCAGCGAGGGGTGAAGTGGATGGTCTGAGCCACTTGAATCGCCCGGTTGATCGTGTTCACCCACGTGGTTGCCAGCTCCACCGTATCTGCTCGAAGGAACATCAGCAGCGACTTCTTACGCTGCAAGTAATTGCATCAATGCACCAAATGTGAGCTTTCCGACTGCTAATACACCTCACTACCGATCATCGCATACCGATATCACCGCCAAAAAAGCGTTCTCGTGCCCCGGCTCGGTCGATCCGTACGGCGCATCGTCCACAGGAACCACTCGCGCCATGCCGATGTCGCTCAGGGGCACCTTCAGATCCATAAACAGCAAGACTCAGTCCTCCATGCGAACACGAAATACTTCTCGTCGAGAGCCGACTCACCTGGCCGCGCTCCTTGCCGAAAAGCTCGAACTCCTCTGTCTTGCGGTAGTAATGCAGACTGCGCGTAGACAGGATGAACAGGCGCTTCGCCCAGCCGCCGCGGACGGCTCCATCTCGCCGTTTATCCAGCGAGCCGGACGCCAGAATGCCCGTGCTTGTGCCTGGCAGCAGCCCAGGTAGCGAGACCGTGCGGAACGAGTGCAGCGAGCGCTGCGAGTGCGCGCCAGAGGACGAATTCACACGGCTCAGTCGCGCCAGGCTGCGCGGCGACATGGGCGGCATCACTGACGACGTGGTGGACGATGGCGTTGACATTTTCGCGGCTTCCACAGGCGCGAATCACTCGTGCAGCACCTCAATCGCACGCCACGTTGATGGAGCGTCTAGTTAGATAGATTGCACTAGCCGCTGGCGTTCAGGAGGCTTGCAATACACGAAGAAGACGCGCGACGCCGACGCGTAATGCGCTCGCTGCTGTAACGTTGCGACCGAGCGATCCACGTGGGAGCAGCAAGCAAGTGTGCCACGTTCTTCGATGGGACGTTACGGTCACCAAATGACGCTTGCGGATTGGATGAAATTGTACAAGCATATGATTGGATGATACACGAGATATACTGATTACTCAAGAGACCAAATATATGTATTGATATAGTGGAATTCGAGAGTTCCGATGGAGGTCTCCACCTGTCGCAGAAGGACAGATTCGCCACCGTCCCACAGTTCTGGCCGTGTCCAAAAGAAAATTTCCAGGTGGCAGAGTCTCACTCCTCTTCACCTCTCGTTTCGGCATGCGCCGCGCAGGGCGTGGTGGAGGTGATTACCGCGGCGCGGTGGAATGACGGATGACGGCTTTTTGAGACCAAAACCCAGGGTGAGAGGCCATGATGCTGGGATTGGGGCGAGGCATCACGACGACTTGGACGATTTTAAAATGGTTCCATTTAAAAATGGAACCGGTACATTTGGGGCTTCCAGAACGTTTGATTTCCGGTTGTGTCCAACCCTTTATTCTGGGTTCGAGGCAACCCTATCCGCCCACCACCCGCAACAACAACCATCTGACCAACATTCTCCCGTCTGGCGACTCGTCGCTCGCTCCTGTTTTTTCCCTCTTTTTGTGTTCCGCGGGTAGTTTTCTGTTCTCTCTGCGGTTTTTCTTCTTGCCACCACCGTGTCAATCGGCGTTCATCTTCCAACTGGAGAACACCAACAACATCCAACACCAACTTTCATCAACTTCCAACAACATGGCGTGCCCGGAACCTCGATTGACGGCGCTCAAGGTCGCCCACAAGGGCGAGATCCACCGCCTGCGTGTGGACCTGCAGGCCTTCCACTTCCACGACCTGCAGGCGCTGTTCGCCGAGACCTTCTCGCTGGCGCCGAACGCGTTTGTCGTGCAGTACAACGACGCCGAAGGCGACGTGCTGAACGTGACCTCGGAGAACGAGTACATCGAGGCGTGCCACGTGTTCCTCTCGGGCGCGGACGCCGTCAAGTCGCTGCGCTTCACGGCTGTGTCGCGCACGCAGGTCGCGTTCCAGGAGAACGTCGCCGAGCCGATCCTCAAGGCCATCGAGAAGCTCGTGGAAACCCTCAAGCAGACCATGGAGAAGGTCAAGCAAGAGCAGTGGGCCCAACGCGCGCAGACTGGCGTGCACCAGACTGGCGAGGCCATCAAGACCGGCGTGGGCCACACGGGCGAGGTGCTCAACCGCGCGGCGCAGGACGCCCGCGAGTCGCTTGAACAGACCGGCGAAGTGCTTAACCGCGCGTCGCTGGCTGCGCGCGAGTCGCTTTCGGCGGCTGGCAAGTCGATCCAGGAGATTCCGTTTGAGAAGGTGCTCAAGGACACTGGTGACAACCTCAAGGCGGCTGCCGAGAGCATCGGCTCGTTCGCCAACGAGATTGTCGACGAGATCCGCAAGCTGCCAGCCATGCCAACGCCTGTGCCGGTCGTGCCAACGCCAGCGCAACCAACGGAGACCGAGTGGGAGCAGGTGAGCGAGCCAGCCCCAGCGGCGCCAGTGGAGGAGGCGCCTGTCGTCGTCGTGGCGGAGCCTGAGATCGTGGAGGTCGTGACGGCGCCAGCCGTGTCGGAGGAGGAGCAGAAGTGGGCTGCGCACATTGCAATGGTCCGTGAGATCTTCCCTGACGTGGAGACCCGCCAGATCATTGACCGCCTCGAGCAGTGCAACGGCAACGTTGAGGTCGTCCTCAACGCCCTCATGGGCTAGATGGACAGTCTATCTCGTGGACAACTCAGCCCCAGTTTACGCTGGCGTTCCCCTTTCATTTCCCTCTTCTTTGGCGTTCATGTGAGCCCCAGAAGCAGAGTTAGAGTACGTCGCCTTCTGGTGACCTGCCGTGGCTCTCTTCGTGGGCGATCACTTCGATGCATACTTGGTGGTAACCAGAAAGTAAAAAAACAATCGTGCTTTATTTACTAGCTTTCGGCGTTGCGGTCTCCGTTTGTTGTTCAATCCCCACACACCGATCGGATGTCAAAGCCGACAGAGTAGTCGTCGTCGTCCTTGCTCCGTCTCGGCGTCATGGGCTGAGGAAGGTTCGGGTAGTAGTTGCTGCGCGTGGTCGTGATCGCGACGCCTTCCTGGTGGATCTGCTCAGCCGCGCGCTGCTTCTTCTTGGTCTCGACAAACTTCTTCACGGTGCTGTCATGATGCCATGCTTCTGTGAGCACGCGCCGCTGGGACTCAAGGTCTTGGGCTTTCTTCCGCTCGAGCTCCTCCATCTCGTTGCGAATGCGACGCAGTAGATTCTTCTCGTCGGCGAGTAGCATCTGCTGGCTGTTCAGGCGCTCCTGCTCTTTCTTGGTCATCTGCTCCTGCAAGTGGTGCTTCAGGTCGTGCTTGTTGCGGCGTAAGTACTCCTTGTCCTCGTACCCGAGCCGCGTCTGCTCCCCCTCGGAGTAGAACGAACAGGCCGACGGGTCCATGGTCTTCAGCACACCCTTTTCGTGCTTCTTCTCGCTTCGTCGCTCGTCCATTTGCACGACCAACTGCCGTTGAAGGTCCTCCGCACACATTCGCCGCATGCGATGCTCGAGCGCGATCGTTTCCAGGTCGCGCTTCTGCTGGAGCTGCAGGTCAAACGCGTACTTGGCTTCACGGTCCACGTCATCCGAGAGCGAGGCGATGTGACGCTTGTACGCAGACTCCATGACGGGGTTCCCCTTTGCAGGCGAACCTTTGATCCCGAACATCTCGAGCTCTTCCTCGAGACTCACTTCATACTGAATGAGGTTGTCTGGGTTGCTTCGGTGAGTGGGCTGGGCTTCTTGCCCATCGCTTTCAAACGTCTGCTGGTTCTGCTCAGGACCATCGGGGCCATCGCCACCGCCGCCTGAGCCACGTCGCCCCGTGTAAGGAGTGTTGAAATCCACTTGATCCTCGGGCGGAATGTCGAAATCGGTGAGGTTTCCCAGCACGGACGGTGGACTGCCGATCATGGAGCGCGTTATCTGGTCTTCCATCGCTCGTGGAAACTTGAGCGGATCAAAGATCATCGAAATGCATCGATTCTTGGCTATCAGCCGCCCCACGTTGAACGCAATGGACATTGGCGTACCACTCGCGGCGACCTCGCCAATCTTTTGCAGCATGTCCCGCACCCCACAAAACACCAAGTCTTTCGTGAGGTTCTTCGAGAACTTGATCGCGATCTTGGTGAAATTGATGTCCTCAAGCGATGCGAGTTGCGGTGGAGTCAGCGGCTTCTTCTGTTGCAGGTTGTACGTCCTCACAAACGTATCGGACAGCAAGAAAACGGGGCGTAGCTTGGCTTGGTTCCGCGAATTCGTGCAGGTCTCCCAGCTGATGCTTGCAAACGTTGCTATATGGATGCCCTGCAGGAACGTGACAAGGGATCCAATTCAATACGCTTCGTAGTCCGAAGCAAGATGACTTTTACTTGTACGCACTTTGCCGGTATTGAAGCGCGAGTCGATCCAGTCGTTGAGAGCGCGCCAGATATCCTCGAGTGTCTCGCGCTTCTTCTCGACGGCGCATATCGTACGCGACAAGCGGGTGCTGCAGTCATTGAGGAGCTGCCGAAGCGTGTAGAGCGACATGCTTTGAGCTCTACAGCTCCTCGCGCTATGCGAACACTTCTAGCTCACAGGCTCCCGGTGTTGAAGACTGTGAATGTGGCTTCCTCTCGGTTGCCTATCAATAGGGCATGCTCCTAGAGCCAGCATTGTGTTCTGATAAACAGCATTCCCTAAATACCGAGCCTGAAAGGAGTCAGGCTTCCGTGACAGGGAGCATTTGTAAGAGCGGAGGAAAGAGACTGGTATGCGCAACCCAGCATCGGAAGAGAGTGTGACCACGTTTGTTGGCCCCATGGACTACTCCGCGCGGGTATGGTGGTGATGCGGTGCCGTGCACTTGCTGGGCAGAACAGGCGTAGAAACGATGGACTCCACCGCAACGAGACACAGATTTGCAAATCAAAGTAGTACTACGTGACACAATTCTGTCGCACTCACATTCAGCCAAAAGTCCTCATTTCACTGGGCGCCTACGGAAGCGCGCACTGGATGCTGAGTCGCCTTGACATGCATATCGCCGCACACTCCTTCATCATGCGATAAATCTTCTTCTCACTAAGCCCCGCCTGCGTTAACATCGTCACACGCTCGAACGGCTTGAGCCATCGCACGCGATTGCGACGTCGTCGCTGCTGCCGTTCTCGAGCTTTGGCCACCAATCTTGCATTTCGTCGCGCCATCTCGCCATCGTCTTCGTCAGGGTGGTGGCCAGGCGGGCTCGCCACCTTCGGCTCCTCACCTTGCTCGCAGTCGCTCTCGCATCCATCAAGCGGAGCACTCCACACGTGCTTGGGTGTCTTCGCCAGTCCTACGGACGGGCCACCGTGGCGCGGGATCGCGGAGCCGCCAATGGCGACATCAAACTCATACACCGTGAGTGTCGACCATCGCACTTGCTTCTTGGAATCCGTCAGCCGCGCCTTCTTCGTTGGGGTCGTCGGGCCCTTCACGCACATGCTGTTGGATGGCGCCTATCTTGGTGTGGTGTCACCCAGCACTGCTTCGAGTCTGGCCCTGGCTGGGGTTTTCCGAGATGAAGCGGCGGCTGATGGAAGCGACGGCTCACTTCCTGACCTTCCAAGCCCGCAACGCGCCCATAGCTATGAGTGGGTTATATTTTCCTCCGCAGCTTCCCCTCTTTCCAACCAGACTGATCGGCCGCCCAGCCAGCCAGTCTTGAGCCACGGCTTTCCAGGATCACCCGCGACGTCGTGGCTCAGGCATCTGAGCGGTCAGTTGGTTCAAACCCCAAGCCTGCGGCGTCTAGTCCGTAGCTGCATGCCGTCGGGCTGTTTCTTTTTTCGTCGCCGCGTTGCTCTCCAGGCGCGTCGCGCATGCTCCCGTTTCATTCTTTTCTTTTCTTTCTTTCTTTTCCGGGCAGCAGCAGCAGCAACCGGGAACGAGCAGCTCATCCCGCCCCATTTTGTCGAAGAGCTCCTCAGTTTCCGCGTCTTTTCGCATGCTATCACAATCTCAAGTCCGTTCTGATTGGCTGTATACGTTCGACAAGTTGACCAATCATTGTTCATTATGAACTAGTACTTCAACGTAGCAGCATGAGTCAGCCACATACTAGCCTAGGCTAATCTCAGGTTGACGACGTTCGACTTCGAGTTGGTGACGTGGCCGTCCTTGGCTCGGACGGCACCAACAGGTACTTGAATCGTAGCTAGTGAGTTGCCGGGCAGATCTCGCTTCGTTACTCGTATGCTTACAGCGTAAAAGTCCGCACTTAGCTGGGTGAACCGCTCGATGCTGCAGTTCTGCGTGTGAATATCGTCCTGGATGAAGTCTTCAACCGCCTCACTGAAATGGATACAAAGACGTCGGGATACTGTGCCAGCTACTGCTGCTCGATCTTCATCTGCGTTGACAATGAGAACTTGGAGTTCTTTCTTCTCTGTTGGTCGAAAACGTTGTCAATCCCAAAGTCACTGCCCATCCGAAACAACTGGATGCGTGCTACCCCACCTGACAACAAGCATTTCACTTTCATCTCCTCGACTTCATCTTGACGACCATAGCCCACAACGTCACTTGGCTGAACACCATCGGAGCACAGGCGCCTAACACACGCACAGTAACAGGCGACATCACCTCAAGGCCATAACCATGAACAATAGCCATGATGGTGGGTGATTTCCAACACACCTGTCCGCTCCACGCCCAAGCAGTAACGAGACGATCTCGTTGCGCGCGAAGAAGCTCGCAGTGTACAGGGCCGTCCGCTGCGAACGGCGCAGAAAAAGAGGTCAGCGCGATCAAAGCATCGTTGCTTGATCAGTTCAGCGGTCAACCTGCTCCACGGCCTACTCAAGCGCTCCAGTAAGTCGCAGAATCATTGAAGGAGACGAGCTGTAGCCAACACCACTTACAAAGCACTGCCAAGAAGTGCACATACAACCAATGTCAGCTCATAAGTACCGGATAGTTGGCAGACCCGCGCGATGGCCGCCTCACCTTGGTGAACGCAAGATGTGGGTACACATCTAGAATCTCGCGCACTCGCCCAACGAGGTTATCCCTTATCGCGCGGAAAAATGCATCAAGCAGATCGCGTGGTGGCTCGCGGACGACGCTCACAGGTGCAGCTGCCTCATACCGGAGACCGTGGGTCGATCGCCACCATTGGAAGTTTGCTGAACCCAGTGGATGTGGCCCGCGTGGCGCCATATCTCCTGGATCTCTGCGGTTGCCAGTGGATACGCTCGTCAGTATTGGTTGTGCCTGGCGGCGGTGGGTGCACAACTGGAAAGCTCCGTTACGCCCAGCTTCCGCAGGTGGGTACAGCCCGCACCCAGTCCCTAAAGCCAGGGGGTCACTATAAGAAATCGCCTGGATTCTGATCCGATCCCCGCTCGAGTGACAGTTGATTGCTGCGGATTCAACGCCCCAAACGGCGGTCTCCGCATGTCGCGTCGCGTGTAATGAGCACATCAACAGCCCGTTGGGAAGCTGCTGCTGTTCTCATGCATCCGGTATGTACAGTACAAGTATGTTGCGGAAGAGCGTCATCGTCCCATGCCAGCTTGGACGGCCAGCAAGCACGGCCGATGGCGGTTGTTCTCATGTCAAATCCAGCAAACGAGCGGGCACTTGCATCTTAAAGTGTACCCCTATCCCTAATGCGTCCACCACGACGGATTACGCGTTGACTTGGCCCAAGTATGCGGGGAACATTTTCAACGTCACGGATTGTGGAATCGCTCGGATCTCTCGTCCCCCACAGTCCACTGTGGGTCCGAAAGCTGGCTGCATGATTTTTTCTCCCATCCACTCTTGGGTTGGACAGAGACCCGCAGACTCACTCTGGTCGGCTTGTCGTTGGGTACCGGTACTCGAACCTCACTCACACTCTCCCTCCACCGACTCACCAGCCGGCAGCGGTCGACTCGAATCGCCAACAAATCTCGAGAAAACCCAGGGCCGCCAACTCATAATCGGTCGGGAACAGCTCCAGAACATCGAGCGCCAACACCAACAAACACAAAACCCAGGCCGACGCGGAACGTAAACCAACAGAGCAGTGCGCCAACACCAACACCTCCGCCGCCAACGAACTGAGAGGGCGGAGGACGCGTTGGAAACCGACAGCAGAAAGCAATCGATTGAACGCTAGAGAAGGCGACTCGTCGGAGGTACATTTTTCACGCGTCCTGGACGATGCCCCTGTGGCTCCACAACGAGCCTCGTATCTCACGCATGTTCTGTGTGTGTCTGTAGGTCGCATGTCGATGTACCAAGGCTCGTCGTTCCGCTCGGGCGGCGTGCAGTCGTCGCTGCCGCACACGGCGTCGGCGCCAGCGATGTCGTTGCACATGAGCGACCTTCACGGCAGTTTGCCGAGCGGTGGCAGCGATAAGTCGCTGCCACGAAGCCACAGCAGCGGCAGTGGCAGCAGCATCACGAACGGCCTGCAGAGCGACCCCACCGGTCTCGGTGTGCCGTCGTTCGGCCAGTTGAACCCGTACGCCAACATCGGCATGAACGCCTCGCGTGAGGAACGCCGCTGGCAGCCTGTGCCGGGCCTCTCGCACTCGAAGGAGTCGCTCCACTTCCGCCGTGGTGTCGGTCGTATCCTCAAGGCCGTCCACGAGGAGATCACGTCGTCGGAGCTGGAAATCCGCGCCAACACGCCGGAGTTCAAGGTCCACGAGGACGACTGGGTGGCCCACAAGAGCAACGTCAAGAACCAGTTCGCGCTCATCACGCCGCTCAAGACGGTGGCGCGTATCCCGGAGAACCTCATCAAGTCGAACGATCTGGACATGCGCAACACTCACGAGAATGACATCTCGGGCTACCTGCGAAAGCGCGGCGAGCGTAACCGCTCGTACAAGCGCCGCTACATGGAGCTGAACGGGTCCATCCTGTCGTACTACAAGAAGAAGCCCGAGAAGAACGGTATCCCGCTCAGTCGCGAGGACAAGAAGTCGTACGAGCGCGGTGCCATTGACCTCGACCGCGTGTCGTCGATCCAGCCCATCGACCCGAGGGTGGACAAGGAGCCGTACGGCATCCACTTGGTCACGACCAACCGCACGTGGTCCATCGCCACCGAGAGCGAGCAGGACTACACGCGCTGGCTCAAGTCGCTGTGCAGCGTCGTCAAGTTCACGGCCGTGCACGCGACGTTCCGCCGCATGCTGCTGCTTCAGGAAGTGAGCGCCAAGGCCGTCACGGACGTGCGCATGGTGGTCGCGACTGGCGACACGGTGGGTGAGATCGTCGAGCACATCTTTAACTGCTACACGCAGAAGCTCGATGCAGCGCCGCTGAGACCGTACGACCCGACCAAGTACGTGCTTAAGGTCACGGGCTACCGAGACTTCATGATCGACCGCTTCCGCGTGCTGAACGAGTACATGCACGTGCGCGAGTGTCTGCTGACGAAGAAGACGCTGCGCCTCACGGTCGTCCACGAGTCACTTATCCAGGAGACGGCCATGCGCAGTCTCAGCATCCGCACGGACTTGCCCTTTGGCAGCTCGAACCAGTTGCTGGACTACGACCCGGAGCAGCGCAACTCGATGCAGATGACGACGCTCGGAGACGACTGGGAACGATCGTCTGGGTCCACGTCGAACGCTATCCCGAGCGGCCAAGTGCGCAAGCCGTTCGGCATCAAGATTCGCCGCGTGCTCAACATCCCTCGCCACACCTGCGTGCTCAAGCGAACGAGTGAAGAGGCCTCCGTGGAGTTCCGTCCGCTGACCACGTCGAACGTGATTGTGCGCATTGAGCTCTTTGACGGAGGCATGCTCCTCGAGCGCGCCCAGTTTGAGACGGTGGATGTGCGTCTCAAGGCGCAGCGCAACAACCTGCTCTACGCCGAGTGGGATGAACCGGTCTGGCATAACTTCAAGATGAATGTGTGCGATATCGTCCGCACCATGCGCGTCCAGTTGTCTCTCATCGGCGTGAAGCGAGTAATCGGCTCCAAGGAAAACGACACGCGCGAGGAGAAGATCCTCACGACGGGTGTGAACGTGTTCCAGGTCGATGGTGTGCTCACGCAAGGAACGCAGTACTACGCGATGCTGAACAACCTGTACGACTGCAGCCAGGGTCCGATCCCACACGTCGTGTCCCCTGACGGGCCACTCATCCACGTTGACTTCCCTCCAATGTCCACGCCAATCAAGTTTGACTGGTCTGAACCTGAGGGCGACGAAGGTGGGCTGGCGAACCGCCAGGCTCGTCGTAGTCTCGTCGGATTCAGTTCCAAGTCGGCGCTTGTGCGCAAGGTCGGCTGGCTGCAGAAGATCGGTAACTCGAAGTGGACGAAGTGGAGACGCCGCTGGTTCGAAGTTGACCAGGGCTCGTGTACGCTGAGCTACGCCGATGACGAGAATGCGGCGAAGAAGCACATTCCGCTCAAGAACTGCTCGATCGTGGTCGCGGACGAGATGAACGAGAAGTACACGACAGCGCCAGTAAACAAGGGAACGCGTAAGGAACGCCATACGTACTGCTTCAAGGTCCGGCCACAGAACTCGTCGCGAGAGTACATCATCTCTGCCGAAACGAAGCAAGAACGTGAAGAGTGGATGCTCGCGATCCACACCGTGTCCAAGGGTGAGACGGAGAGCAACAATGACAGCTTCTTCCGTGAGACTGGAGCGCGCTCGTTTGACTACGATGACGAATACGACAACAACGCCGAGGAAGCGGACGGTCGCAACATCCTCGATAGCCTTGCTCAGGAGCGTCGCGACTCGCTGGCGCAGACGAGCGACACGAGTACGTCGCTCAAGGACACGACGATTGCGGAGTTGCGCCGCGTGATTGTCATGGATCCGCTGTATCGCCTCGGTCCGTACCAGAAGTCGCAGATGTGGACGCACCGCGAAGAGTTTATCAACATCTTCGCCGCGCTTCCGCGTGTTCTGTCATGTGTCGACTGGACTGATCGCGAAGAAGTCGAAGAAGCACTGGAGCTGCTCCCGAAGTGGGCGATTGCTGACCACCCAGCCGCGTACATTGAGCTGCTGAACGGCGAGTTCTCGAACGAGGTTGTCCGCTCCTTCGCTGTGGACAAGCTCAGCATGATGCGCGACACGACTTTCAGCTACTTCTTGCCACAGCTCGTCCAGGCCTTGAAGTACGAGAACCACATGCTGTCTCCACTGGCGATGATGCTCATTGAGCGTGCGATCAAGAACCCCAACCAAATTGGCTTCGATCTCTTCTGGGGCATGAAGGTGGAGTCCCACAACCCACGCTACAGGGAGCTGTACGGTACGATCCTCAACACGTACCTCGACGTCTGCAGCCGCAAGATGCGAGCGATTCTGAAGCTGCAGGACAGGCTGTTCTCTGCGGACGGTATGTTCGACCGCATTTGTCAGAGCGTCAAGGCGAAGAAGAAGGAAGGCAGCGAGGAGATGAAGCGTGTCATGCGCGAGGGCCTGTCCGAGCTCAACGAGATCCTGCCGAGCACTTTCCAGCTTCCGATTGACCCGCGTATCGAAGTCAGTCGAATCATCGTGGAGAAGTGTCGCGTCATGGACTCGGCGAAGAAGCCGCTGTGGCTTGTCTTCGAGAATGCTGAAGAGGGTGGCGAGCCCGTGACTG
Source organism: Pythium apleroticum (assembly GCA_023337875.1). Classification (NCBI taxonomy): domain Eukaryota; phylum Oomycota; class Peronosporomycetes; order Pythiales; family Pythiaceae; genus Pythium; species Pythium apleroticum. The sequence goes on along the minus strand of JAADXN010000355.1, from coordinate 8,369 downwards.
TGATCTTCAAGGCTGGTGACGACGTGCGTCAGGATTGTCTGACGCTGCAGCTCATCCGCTTGATGGACGAGATGTGGCGCGACGAGGGCCTCGACTTGGCCATGGAGCCGTACCGTTGTGTGGCAACGTCGCCAATGACTGGTATCTTGGAGGTCGTGAAGAACTCCGTGACCACTGCCGACGTCCACAAGCGTGTTGGTATCCTCGGTGCGTTCAGAGATCCGAGTTTCTCGTCGTGGATCGACGCCAACAACTCGGACCCTCGAAGCAAGAAGACTGCGGTGGATCTGTTCAGCCGCTCGTGTGCCGGATACTGTGTCGCGACGTGTGTGCTGGGCATCGGTGATCGCCACAACGACAACATCATGATCACGGCCGCCGGGCGATACTTCCACATCGATTTCGGCCACTTCCTGGGCCACTTCAAGTACGGCATGGGCGTGCGACGCGAGCGAACGCCGTTTGTGTTCACGCCTGAAATGGCCCACGTGTTCGGTGGCACGGAAACGAAGGAGTTCCGCAACTTTGTGGATACCTGTACGACCGCGTTTAACGTCGTCCGCAAGCACATGCACTTGCTGGTGACGCTGCTGCTGCTCATGGTGCCGGCCGACATGCCGGAGCTCACGGGTCGTGACGATATCAACCACTTGGTGACGATGCTGGGCCCGGAGCTCACGGAGGAGCAAGCGAAGGCGAGCTTCACGGACGCGATCTACTTCTGCCTCGACGACAAGTTCAAGCGCTTGGACAACACGATCCACATCGTCGCCCACTGGCTGAGCTAAAAGGCAACCAGCCCAGGGCGCATCGATCCAGTGGGGAAGCCTCGCCTAAGTTATTATCGCTGCCAGCAAACAACGTACATCGCGTCCCGGACGCCCTCTCCACTCCAGAAGAACCAGAAAACACCAGCCAGTCGTACGTGCTCTCTCCTGCGTGCCAGCTCGTCGATGTAAGTAGCAGAAACTGCATGTATGCATGGGAAAACAACCACCCCACATCCTACTAGTAAAGAAATGAATGAATAGGCCATCTATGTCGCTACATCCTCAGCCAGCACAGTCGAATGGAAGTGTGAAGGTGGTTTGTTCTAATGAGTGTAGTACTTGCTTTGTAGATGGCGGTCGCATGAAAGGAAGAAGGCTGTGTGCAATGGAAAGTGCCTATCGACGGAAGCGCGGATTTCTGGTCGGCGCCGCGAACTTGAGCTCGCCCACACCGCGCTTCTTCCGTCGGTCGTCGCCACGGTCTCCGCTGTCGCCGTTCTCGGCGTTGCGGCGACGCATGGCCTCCTGCTTGCGCAGCTCGCTCTGCGGGATGAACGACATCTCGCGCATGTACCCGCCGCCCTCCTTCTGCTCCTTCTTGTACGCGCTGCGCTCCGACTCCTTCTGCTTCTCGAGACGCAGGCGCTCGGCCAGCGGCAGCTTGGCCAGCTTCTTCTTCTCCTTCTGCGTCTCGCGGTCCTGCGACGTGCCGAACGCCATGAGCGAGTCCACCTTCTCGCCCGTCGCGATCTCGTAGAACTTTGGCTTGCGCTGCGGCGCCTGCTGCTGCTTGGTCTTGGCCGCCATCGACGGAGGCGTGTACTTGGACGGCTTGCGGCCCAGCAGCTCGTTATCTTCCTCGTCCGACTCGTCGCTCGGGTCGATCTCCGCTTCCTCTTCTTCGTCTTCCGAGACCAGATCGAAGCGACCGCCGACCTCGGCGTCTTCGTCTTCGTCCTCGTCGTCTTCCGAGCCAGCGTCGCTGTCCACGTCTTCGTCCTTGCGCTTCTTCGAGTGTTGCTGCTGCTTGCCCATCGCGGCGTTCGGGTGGAGCAGGCGGTACGTGTCGCTCTCCTCGTCGATCTCGAAGTCCTTCGACTGGAACATCTTGGCGAAACGGTCATCTCCGAGTGGGTTGGCGAACGCGTCCCGCGACTCGTCTTCGTCTTCCTCGTCGTCGTCACCCTTGGACTTCTTCTTCTTGTCCGCCGTGAGCAGACGCTCAGCCGCCGCGCGGTTGACCTTGGGCAGACGACGCTGGATCGTGATGCGGTTCGACTGCTTGGCCTCGATCTTGGCCTGCAGCTTGTCCTTGCGCCACTGGTCGTAGGCAAACGGCTCGGCGATGGCCTTGACCTTGGCATACAGACGCGCGTCCATGAAGAAACCGTGCATGTACGCCTTGAGCAGCGGCGTGCCCACGAGGTGCTCGAGGCCGAACGACACAATATCCTTGCGCGTGACGAACTTGTAGTCGTCGTACACGGTCGTCTGGGCCTCTTCTTCGAGCTCTTCCGTGAGCGAGTCCAAGAACGAGCACCACTTTGGCGCGATGCCCAACTCGGGGATGTAGTACGACATGACGCGCTCCTGCTCGCCGGCCACCAGCAGCACTCCCGACTTGCCCTGCGAGCCTTCGACCACGCACACGTCGCGCACTTCGGCCGACGTCTCGACGTTCGTGAAGATCTCGCCGTTGTTCTTGTCCCAGATCTTGATCACCTTGGCGTCGCTGGACAGCACCTTGCGCGAGTAGTCGTGGAACTTGAGGTCGACAATGGGCAGTCCGTACTGGTGCGACTTCTGCAGCAGCGGCTTCGAGGACCGCAGATCGTATAGCAGACAGTTACCGTTCGACGTGCCCACGCCGAACGTGAGTCCGTCGTCGTCAAACTCAAGCGCCGTGATGCCCACCGGGTTCTCCGCCGTGCCGCCAACAAGCGACGAGATCGTGTCCAGCACGCCCACGCGGGTCTGGCTGCGGGTATCCCAGCACTCGACCACGCCGTCTTCGCAGCCCACGCCCAGCAACTGGTGGATCGGGTTCAGCTTGACGACATTCGCGGCCGAAGAGCCCAGCTCGAGCGGCGCCATGAAGCGGCCTTCGTCCAGGTTCACGCGGTAGACCTCGGACGCCGACGCCGCGATGTACATCTCGCAGTTCTCGCGGTGGTAGCACATGTCGCGGCCGAACTTCGGGATGCGCAGGTTGTAGTGGGAGCCGTAGGGCGCGTGGAAGGCGAGCGTGCGGTCCGACTGCAGGAACGCGAGCTTGCCGAAGTCGGCCGACAGGATCTCGAACTGCACGACCTCGGCGTCCAGGCGGCGCTCGAATTTGATACTCAGATCGCGCACGTCAAACACCTTGACGGACGGCGGGTACATGCCCGTGGCGACGATGTAGTTGCCGTCGTTGCTCATCTTGACGCGCTGCGAGCCCGACGGGAAGTGGAAATCCTGCAGCAGCTCGACGCGGCGGCGGTAGTCCTCATCGCGAGACAGCGCCTTCTTGGTCTTCTCGGCGAGCCACTGCGGCAGCGTCTTGCCCGACGCGAGGTTGTAGATCTTGACGCCATTGAGCGACGACGCAGCGAGCGCGGCCATCGTAGCGAGCGAGCGGCGGCGAGGAATGCGGTGACGTTTCGAGTCGTGCTTGGGTCAGTTCGACTGGTTCGGACCTCTTCGCCAATCAAGCCACCGTCGAGGACGCCGGGTTAGTAATCTGGCTGACGTGGGATTAGAGATTCGAACAAGTTATTTACGGACTAAACGGCGTTATTTACGTGACATGGCTACATTGCCTTGACGACAGGATCCCCAAGCGACGAGGATGGTCTCCTCAATCCTTTTCTACTACTTTACAACGCACCACCACTACAAGGCAGCGCGGACAGAAGCCTAAGGAGTGGCTCCTGGCACAGTGACGTCGCTAGTCGCGGCGTTTTCCATGCGATTGAGCACGCGCGGCAGCAGGTCGGGGGCCCACTCGCTGCCCTTGCGACGAGGAGCTGCGAGTTTGGCCAGCGCGACTGTACTCACAGACGAAAGCCGAGCCTTCTCCTGCTGCTCTGCGACGGCTCGGAACACGCGGCCGTTGCGGAGAGCGAGCTCGACGTTGGCGTGTTGCGTGGGCGAGAGCGTGAAGAGATCGTCTTCGATTAACACGGCGGCGAGCTGGCTGAGAAAGTACGTACTCACGGCCGGCGACACGTCTTCCAGTACCCTATGCAACCAACAGATTAGAGCTAGAGCTCAGACTGAGAGCAATAGCGTGTGAGGTCGCGTACCGGAAGTCCTGGATCGCCAGCGAGTACAGGATGCACTTCTTCGAGATGGCCGTCACAGTGGACACTGTGCGGTAGATCTCTCCTTCGCTGGCCATGAGCGAGTACTGTTCAAACACGGCGTTTGTGCCGATCACGCAGCCTTCGTTCGTTTGCGAGTTCACCAAGTCGCACTGGCCTTCGACGAGAAAGAACATCTCGGTTCCGGGTCCGCCGCTGCGACAGACCTTCTCAGACCGGCAGATACACAGCGGCTTCATGAGGAACAGCGCGTACGACACGAAGCCCTTGAACGAGTCCTCCATCACGGTGATCAGCGGGATCGCGAACAGCGTCTCCCCAGCCACGAGACGAGCGAGGTCGAAGCGGAGACTCGGACTCATCTTGTTGAATAGCTATCCGTCAACAGCACGAGTTCAATCAGCGCACACGCGACCGCGGCATGCACCTAATGGAACGTGTACACGCACCTTCTCCTCAGGAAACAAACTCGTGGACATGAGGATATGCTGGTAGTGCTGTAGTCGTAAAGAGCCGATCAGCTGAACGGCGTGGCCAGTCAGTGTCTCTAGTGGAGGTTGTTACGCACCGTCTTGATGTGCGCGCCCAGGCGGACGCTCACCGTCGAGTCTCGCAGGTAGTCTTTCATTTCGTTCATGCGGAGCCGGTACTCGCGGTCGCTCGGGTTCAAGTTCTTGATCAGCGTGACGACGGCCGAGACGATGTAGCCGTACATGGTGGCGTTGATCACGATCAACATGATCACGAGCCCGAGCTCGTAGGTGGAGTAGAAACTGGGTTTGATGTCGCCGTAGCCGACGGTCGTGAACGTCGTGAATGCCCAGTACATGGCGGCGATGTACCGGTCCTGTGGGCTGATGCGATCCGAGCAGAAAGAGCCCAGCGAGTCGGAGCTGAAGGACGACGAAGAGGACGAGGAAGAGGACGAGGAAGAAGAAGAGGAGCTGGCGTCGCGATGAATCGGAAAGTAGTCGGCGCACCAGTTTGCCATGCCGGACGCCTCGCTGGCGAGCATGGCAGCGTGGAAGGCGCACGCGTTCCAGTGGCAAAACAGCGACATCATGAGCAGAAGCTTGAAGAGCCGCTCGGTCGACGGGCTCAGTTGGACCAACTCGCGAAGCCGGCCAGCGACGCGGCTCAGTTTGATGAGGCGAGCGAGTTTGAGTAGCCGAGCGACGCGAAAGAGCCGCAGCAGCTTAGTCGGGAAGAATGTGATGGCTCCCTCGCTGCCGCTGCTGCTCGCAGCCATCTTGGCCAGGTCGTCGATGGGCACAGTGGACATGAAGTCGACTATGAACCAGCCCCTGACGTACCGCCAGAAGATCAAGCGCTTGTCGAACACCAGTATGCGCTCTTCATCAAAGAACGCCGTGCGGAAGTTGAGCAGGATGTCGAAGCCAAAGAAGCAGTCGATCACGTTCTCCAGCACCATCCAGGAGCCTAGCGCCTCGGCGTCGAAGCCGAGTCGGTACGGCACGACGATGATCGAGTACAGGATCGCGATGCCCACCACAAACTGCCACGTGAGAACGAACCGCTCCTGCGGGTGCAGCACGTACGTGGCGTGGAGCATGATCTGTTCCGAATGGAGGTTGGCCTTGGGCCGGGCCTCCGAGGAGCCGCGGATCTTGGCCAGGATATCGTTCAAGTTTCGGCGGCTGTCCATCGACTTTCGCTCGGCGGCGACTGCCGTGACGGCAGCTTTCTTCCAAACAGCTTTACGTTTTCCTTGCTGGGCATCGGGTCCATTGGCATCAACCGGTTTGGGCTGCAGCCGCCCCAGTAGATGAATCGCAGTCTTCGCAGCAGCATCACTGCTGCCAGTTGCCGACGCAGTGGTGGCTGAAGAAATTGCTGCAGCTATCGCAGGCTTCTCAGTGTCACTATCGTCGTCATCGTCTTCACCTTCTTCTTCGACGTTCACAATGCTCATTACTGAAGAATCGCGGCTCACGAGCGATCGGAGCGTTTTCGCGTGTTCCGCCGGCTCTTCTGGGGAGGTCGATGTGCCACTCTTGCCGAGCACCTGGTACTTTGAGGCAGTGTTTTCCTTTGTGCTGATGCCGTCTGTTACAAGAGTCTCGAGCTGTGGCTCGCAGACAGCCCCGAGGTCGTCGAACGCCTTGGCCGCCAGCTTCTCTGGCTTTGCCTTCTCCTGGAGCAGAGCTTCGAGTACGAGCCGACCCCGTACAGGGTGTTGAGCCAGTGCTGGCTGCTGCGGCGGGGTACTAGTACCTGTGGGTGCCGTTGGCGTGGACGTGGGTGATGGCAGAGGAGTATCGCCAATGGCGGTACCAACAACTGCTGCAGTATGTGAGACAACGGCATCCGCTGCTGCGGGTAGTGTCTCGACCATGTCGCCTTTCTCACCGCTGACATTGCCAGTCTCATTCCGATCTGCAAAGCAAACGGTCTGGTGATGGTGTGGCTGCTGAGCCGGTGGCTCCGCGATCTTTGGCTCGACGATGCGGTGCTTTTCTGTATCTTCAGGTCCAAGAAACGGCGACACGCGGCTCGTGCGGCCTGGCTTCTTGACGTTGGCTCGCATCGTCTTGTGGGCCAGCAGCGTCGACCTCACCATCTTGGCTTCCATCTCTTCGTCGTGGAACAGGGATTGCGCCCCATCGGCGTCAGCATTCACGGTATCCTCTCCATCCCGAGCCTTTTCATTGTCGTCGTCATCATCTTCGGAGTCTGCGTCTTCATTCTCCTCTTTGATCGATGCGTGGCGGCCGCTTGGCTTCTTTTCGACGCGCCTACGCAGGCGCTTGGACATTTCTCGAGCCGAGTCTTTGAAATGCCGCAGCACTTCGGGCCAGCTCCCACTGATCTTGGAGATCGCTTGGCGGGACAGGAACGTGAGCTCGCAGTACGACTTGGCGATCGCCGAGCAGATGCGAACGCCGTTGCCGTGTTCATGGTCGTACACTTCCAGTTCGCCAAAGTGTTCGCCCACGGCGATGGTGGCCATGCGCCACTCGCCCCCTGGCGCCTGGCCCTTGGCCATCGCGATACTCACGGTCTTGGTCAAGTTGACTTTGCCCTTGAGCAGGAAGAACACGTGCGCCGCGATCTCGTGCTGCACGAACACGTACTCGTCCTTGAGCACGTTGAACGGCTTCATGGCCATGACGATGTCGCTGATGAGACTCTCGTGGCAGTGCGCAAAGTACGTGACGCTGGACACGATCTTGGCGTGGCGGTGGTGGATCATCTCGTTCCGCATGGCCGACGGGAGCCGCGTGAGCACGGTCTTCTCTTTGAACACCGATCGGTTCTGGTAGTAATACTCGAAATGGTCGCGAATGCGCTTGCTCAGATGCGCAGGGATGCCCCGCGAGATGATGTACTCCTTGACGATGGTGATCTGCTCGTCGTAGAGCGCCGCGGCGACGTTCAGGTTCGAGACCAGCGTCGTGATCGTGCCGATGACGTAGCCGAAGAACGACACACCGACGGCCATGATCGCGATGGCGAAGATGCGCTCCATGTTGTTGCGAGCAGTGATGTCGCCGTAGCCGATCGTGACCATCGTCACGATGGCCCAGTACACGGACACCAAGTACTGCAGCACGGCGTCCTCGTCGACGAATCCGTACTCCTCCACCCACGTCACCGAGAGCTGCGATGGCCGGTGGCTGCCGATGACGAACCACAGGCACGCGACCAAGTGGGACAGAAACAGCATCGACAGCGCGAGTTTGCACAGCGACAGCAGACTCTGGTTGGTGAACACGGCGTCCTCGAGGCTCAGAAACATCTTGGTGAGTTTCCGGATCCGTGCGAGCTTGAAGAGCCGCAGGATCTTGAGGCTTCGCAGCAGCTTGGCCGACGCCAGTGCCGCTGCGGCTTTTCCTCCCGGACCTGTGCCGTCGCCAGCGCCAAACCATTTCGAGAAACTGTCGAACGGGATCGTCGAAAAGAAATCGACAAAGAACCAGCCACGCAAGTACGACCGCGCCACGACCTTCTCTTCGTACGTGATCTCGCCGCTCGGTAGATGCACGCCCGTGAGGAAGTTGAGCACGATGTCGATGCCGAAAAACAGATCCAGCAGCCCCTCGAATGTCGCGAAGCCGCCTGTGGCGTCTCGCTTGAAACACACACGGTAAGGAACGACGCACGTCGTGTACAGCACGCAGCCCGTGACGAGCAAGTCCCAGCCCATCTTGGGCTTGGTCTCCGGGTCGATCATGAACCGAGGCGCTCGCTGCTTGAGGAACCGCTGCCGCAACGGCCGTGGCACGAACGATGGCATGGACTTGCGCACAGCCGCCCACAGCACACTGCCACG
>JAADXN010000354.1:0-26490 GCA_023337875.1 Pythium apleroticum | reverse complement strand
TTTGCGCGGCGTTTGCACCGCCAACTTCGCTTCGCTCGTGGCGGGCAAGGCACGCGCTAGAATAGATAGATCATTCTGGACAGTGTTGGGTCGCGAGAGATCATGCTCCGGGGGGTACCCTCCCCCCCCTCCGCATGGGCTGGTGGTTTCCCTCGCCGCCTTCACGTACCGTGCTTTGAGCTGACACGAGTGACCACGTTTTCAGACAATGCAACAGTCTTCCTCCCACGCATCACGTCAGTGACGGAATTTCCAGCCTCCGCAACGACTGAAGCAGCACGAGATCACGCCATGGCCTTCAAAGTCATCAGCAGCTGTGAGAATGCCACGGTTCCAGTCCATGCTACGGTTGTAGTTGGTCCAGTCAGCATCTCTCAGAAACACCATGCGAGGCGAGTGCTTCTGCTAGTATGGGCGGTGTTTGTCGCCTCTCCGTGGGTGCTGCAGCTCCGCAGCTTCTCACAGCTCGTCGTGCGGCACAAGATCACACTAAACCTCGTGCCGCCCGAAGGCGCAACAGCAGTCAAGACAGCGCCGGAGCTCGTGGCTCACTGCACCGCTAGTGGAATGTACCTCGCTGGCGTGTGGTACACTTTGTATCCGACACACTACTACGAAAGCGAAGCCGTCGCGAAAGACTCGAGTCTGTGCCACTACATCTTCCCGATGTACAACGCCCACGGCATGTACAATATCCAGACCCGCAAGGTGACGCCTGGGCACTCGGTCCCCAAGAGCTGCGCAAACGATAGCTACGCGATCAACTACTACATGTACCACGGCAGTATCGGCTACTTTGCGCTCTACACGGAAGGCAGTGGCTCGTACTGCGGCCTCGACGGCACGGCTTACATGGTCTCGACTGCCATCGGGTCGAACGACATCAACTTCAACGCACTGGCCAAGTTTGAAGGCACCACAGGCTACTACTCGTCCTACTTCTTCGGCTTCGTAGGGACAGTGTGGCTCGCGTATCGTGCACTGGTGCTGTCGCGCAGCTACATGTCGTGCTCACGGTTCGGGCGTCGACTTGACGCTCTCCGCGAACCCATTTCAGTCGCTGATGCGATTGTGTACATCCAACAGGCCGCTCGCCTGGCTCCGCACGCAGCCACGAACTGGCATCGTCTCGGGCTCGTCTATCTGCTGATCGAAGGGCTCATGACCGACTTGTTCTTGGTCGTCGCGTTCGACGGAGTCGGCGCGAAGATCCAGTACATCTCACTCGGCTACAACATCTCCGGTTTGCTGTCGATGCTCTTTGAGATGCTGGAGAACTCCAAGCTTATCAAAACGTCCACGCAGCTGCTCGTCAAACGCGTGCTTTTCAACACGGAGCTCACGCTCTGGGGGGAGTTCCTTTTCTCCATCGCCATGGCGTACTACATCACCGCACTCGCACGGTCTCCGCTGGGCCGCACGCCGCAGATTGCACAGGCCGCGTCGTACTACGTCTGGAGCCTGTTCAACCACGGACTCGTCGTGCTCGGCCAGACCATCTTCATCCTGACCGTTCGAATCGTTGGCACGCTCGTGTTCGTTCGCTATCGCTTTGGATCGCTGCGAATACTCACAGCGCCCTGCTGTGTGGACTCGGTCATGGGCTATCGGTGTAAGCTCGTGAAGATGTCGGGCTACGAGCTTCACAACCAGCGTCTCTGTTACTCCAAGCAAACGCTGAAAGCCCACGGTTTGTTCCAAGTCGCGGACAACAAAGGAAGCGAGTACCTCGTGTACCACAAGATCCACTGGCTGCCGTCGAACCGAGAAGACCTCGCAGTGTTGGGGAAGCTCACGGGCGAGCACGTGGACCCATGGCCGGAGAACCTGTACAACGGCCCTGTCGCTGTGTGTGACCGCATGCTGGGCGGCACTGAAGACAGGATACCCTACGGCGACATCAACGACGACGTGGAGGAGCTGGAGAGTGCGCGTCTAGTCCATTCATCCGTCTAATCGCTTGGATGATGCGACGTCGAGAACGGACCACAAAGCAATCACGTCAGAGCAAGATATCTAGCGAGGGTTATTGCGTGTGTGTGTGTGTGTGCCGGCAGCGAGGCTGTCACTTCACGAGAGTATTTCACGAGAGTCTGGCCCGCGTCGCTTTCGTCGCCGACCTCCTTCGGTTTTTATGCTTCTGTCCCAAACAGTGTTTGGCAAACACACCTCCAGCTCGCATGGGTATATTTAAAATAGGTCGGTTACTTGTCGAGGCCGTAGGCTTGAAGGTGCTGATGCGCCGATTCTCAACTGGCACGCCATCTTGTCAGGACTGCGAAGAGTGCGTGGGCACCCAGATCCAAGTGTTTGTGACCAAAAACAGCATCAGAGCGAACGATGGCAGCGATTGGCTGCCTCCATCGCGACGCGCGCGCCACCTGCTGATCATCGCGTGGGCGTTGCTTATGGTAGTGGGCGCTGCAGGTCCACAGTTTCACGGCGATCGTCTCCCGGCACAAGATGGCATCGAACCGTCTGAAGACACCGTAGTCATCAGAACAAAAGCCGAGGTGGCAGCGCGATGTCCCGCAACTGCGCATTTTGGCTGCCAGTGTGTGGTACAGCGTCTACCCAACGCACTACTTCGAGAGCAAGAATGTGGAGAACGGGTCGGTGCTGTGCTACTTCATGACACCTTAGTATAATACTCACGACGTGTACATGATCCAGAACCGCAAGGTCCCGTTGCTGCCCTCAGCACGGAAAAGCTGTGTGAAACGATGGACAACAAAGGAAGTGAGTACCTCGTGTACCATAGCTGCCGTCCAACCGAGAAGACATCACTGTCTTTGGTTTGTGCTTTGGAATTGAAGCCTATTGAGTTATGTCGTTTATGCGAACATAACTGTCTTTGGGAAATTGACAGGCGAGCACGTGGATCCATGGCCCGAGAGTCTCTACAGCGGCCCCGTGGCGATGTGCGACCGCATGCTGGGCGGCGTTGCGGCTGAAGATTGGGAGCTCTTCAGCAACCAAGACGACGAGGACGACACGGAGAGTACACGACTGGTCCATGGATTTTTCAAACCGAGCGATACTGCTGCTACAGTGTGAAGAATGAACCGATCCAGAGTTTCTGGCAGGTAGAAAGTGCAACCGTAATTAGCTCAAAAGCTAATTAGTTTTCGTGTAGCCATCTCGTCCCAACTTGAAGAGCGCATTCCAGGAACGCGACGAGGCGACTCTTCGCCACGCATTCGTGATGCGTGCCCCTGAGCTCCACATACACTTCCTCTCTCTCTCTCTCTCTCTCTCTCTCTCTCTCTCTGAGAGAGCGGTGGTTTCGCGTCGACCGAGTCCGTTTCACTGGCCAATGGATCCAATCCGATCCATTCTCAGCGTGGCCACAGCGACGCACGATCCCATGCGACTAGGAATCGCCCAATCCAGACATGGAGGCTGTGGGGATGCCCAATATTTGGCCGCTATTTCCTCCTGCTGCATTCGTATCTAAACGAGCCGTTGGACAGCGTGTTCTTCGACCGCAAGTAGCAGCAGCAGCGGTGCTGCTGGACGAAACCCCGCCGCTGTCGCTGCACTTCCCACGCAGGGAGCTCGTCATCGCCCTCCGGCGCACAGTCTCGAGTTGTTGAAGCCGCGACCGCTCACTCGCTGCGTGGGGCTGTCGTGTGTGGTGGTGCTGCTGCATTCGTAGCGTCGTCTTGGGCATCATGGGCAACCGCTGCTGTAAGCGCGCCGATCCTCCTCCGGTACGTTCGCTGCGTCCGTGGTATTTCTCTGTCGAACAGTAACTAACTCATGGCCGCGTATGATACGCAGGCGGACCCGGCGGAGGGTTCGAATCCGTTCAAGCCGCACAACCGCAAATGCACCGACATCCTGTGCTCGCTCGTGTTCATCCTGTTCTGGGTCGGCATGATCATCATCGCCGCCGTCGGGTACGCGCACGGCGAGCCCAAGCGACTGATCTACGGCACGGACTGGATGGGGCGCACGTGTGGCCTCAAGGCGGACGCCAAGGACGGCATCCCAGCGTACGACCTCACCAAGTACCCGTACTTGATGTACCCGCGTCTGTCGGAAGACCTCATGGCACTGTTTGGCGACTCGGACAAGGACGCGTCGTCGCTCATGACCACGTCCACGCTGCGTAAGCTGTACGGCGTCTGTGTGAAGGAGTGCCCGATGACCAACAACTCGGCTCAGCCACAGTACATCCACGCGTACCTTGACTACTCGGCCGCCGATCCGGTGAACACGATCTCGACCAGCTCGGCCAGCAACGTGGAGAACACCAAGGCCGGCTCGCCCTGGCGGCTCATGCTCAACACGACCGAGGTGCTGCAGCGCTGCATGGAGCTGAGCACGATCCGTGTTCAGCAGTACGCTCGCTGTGTGGACGACTGCTCGGCGGACGAGGACGCCTACTACGTCGCGAGTGGCAAGACCCCACGCACATGCGGTCAGGACGAGATCAAAAACCCCATGATGGACTGTGGGGAAGACGACTGCAAGGAGGTGATCCTCAAGATGCGTCCCAACTGCACGAGCATCGAGACGGCGCGGCGTGAGACCATGATCACGAGCTCCCACTCGGACCCGGTGACCGAGATGCTCAGTCGCCAGTGGTTCATGGTCGCGCGCTGGATCGGCGACATCCAGAAGGCGGCGTTCCCGATCCTCGTGTGTGGCGGCCTCTTCGCGCTCGTGCTCGGCTTCCTCTGGCTGATCATGCTGCGCTACTGCGCCGGCGTCTTCGTGTGGCTCGTGATCCTCATGGTGATCGTCATGCAGCTCGTCATCACGCTCTTCTGCGCGTACGAAGGCGACTTGCTCTCGGCCGAAAAGATCACCAACGCCATGGACAGCATGGGCATCAACTCGGCGTCCGTGTCGGCGTCACTCAACAGCGCCATGACCAAGTCCACCACGTACATCAACGGCAGCGGCTTCCAGGTCACGCAGGACCAGGTGCACTACTGGGCCATCGCGTGCTACGTCATGATCGGCGTGGACGTCGCGCTCTTCCTCGTGCTCATTTTCATGTGCTCACGCATCCGCATCGCCATCGGCATCATCCGCGAGGCCTCCAAGGCGCTGCAGTCCATGCCGTCGCTGGTCTTGTACCCGATCATCCCGACGTTCTTCGCCATGGGGCTCGTCGCGTACTGGGTCGTCGCGGCCGCGTACATCATGACGTCGGCCAACATCTCGGTCAAGGATGTCCAGGCCGTCGCCGCGAACGTCATCGGCCGCAACTCGACGGCCGTGTCGGTCGAGATCGAGAACGACGACGTCGTCAACTACCTGCTCATCTACCACTTGTTCGGACTGCTCTGGACCAACCAGTTCATCCAGGCCGTGGCGTACACGACACTGGCGGGCTGCTTCTGCGAGTACTACTGGACGCTGGACAAGCGCGAGGTCAAGGGCTTCGTGGTCGCGCGCTCCATCTGGCGCACGCTGCGCTTCCACCTCGGCTCCATGGCGTTCGGCAGCCTGATCATCGCCGTCGTGCAGATGATCCGCTTGGCGCTCGAGTACGTGGACCAGAAGATGAAGACGGCGCAGCAGGGCAACCGCGTCGTCAAGGTCGCGATGCTCTGCCTCAAGTGCTGCATGTGGTGCTTCGAGGCCGTGATCAAGTTCCTGAACGCCAACGCGTTCATCATCGTGGCCATGAAGGGCTCGAGCTTCTGTCCGGCCATGAAAGACTCGTTCTTGCTGCTCTTCAATAACGCCGCGCGCGTCGCGACCGTGAGCATCATCACGCGCTTCCTCATGGTGCTGGGCAAGCTCTTCATCGCCGCCTTCGCCATGTTCTTCATGTTCCTGTTCATCCGCCACCCACCGGAGCACGTCCCGACCTTCTTCCTCGGAGATCTCGACGACGTCTCGTCGCCCATCTTCCCCATGCTGGTATGTTGAGCTTCTCTCTCCCCACGAGGCGTTCAGACTGATTGAAAATTGGCGATTGTAGATCACGGGGCTGCTGGGCTACGCGACGGCGTCGTTCTTCCTGGACGTGTACGGCACGGGCATCGACACGATCTTGCTGTGCTTCTGCGAGGACTGCAACGTGAACAAGGGCACGGACAAGTACTACATGAGCGACGAGCTGTTCGCGTACATCGACGGCCCGGCCAAGAAGAACGCCTTCAAGGCCTTCCAGCCCGCACGAGACGTCAGTGCGCGTGAACGCGCCGGTAGCAACAACGCTGAGCCGGCCACGGCGCCTCCAATCTACCAGAAGTCCACGCCCATGACCAAGAAGTAGACGAGACGCTGCTAGACGCATCCTCCACGAGAATAATATACAACCCATGCATGTCCATTTACCCTTCCATTCTAGTTCCTTCTTTAACTGGCCTCCCCAACGATGCACAGCTCAAACTCGCCCATGTCCAACAGCTCCTGGAGCTCTCGTTGTTGCCTGCAAACGCCATCGGCTTTGGTAGCATGAAGGCCAGGTTGAAACGCAAAGCCCGTCGGAAACGAGGGCGCACACCGTCGTATCAGCACGATAAACACGAAAACTGGACTGAGCATGGCGGATTTTCCAGGAGGATGATGGGAACGAAGGTCGTTGCAGCAACGTAGGATGAAGTCGGTATACCGGTATACCTACTTCGGGTTGTGGTACTTCGTCTGAGCCGTGCCATGTTCGGCTGTACGCGTACGTTTCTTTCCGTTTCCCTGCAACGGCCGTCGGCTTCCAAAGAGGCGTCCTATGGGCAATACCGACGGGGCACCTCGGTCGCATCACGTGACGGGTGCAAGGCTGGAGTCGCAACAGCGTGCTGGCACTGCCAGCCTGGCACCAGTCAGGAAAATCCACTCCGTCACGGACTAGAACGATTCCAACGCCTCATGGAGAAGCCTCCAAAAGTCATCGCAAGCGACGTTGGGCCGTCATCTAAACGCTACATCCAGAACCCACCAAAAGTCATCACAGGCGACGATGCGAGAGCCGCACCAATCAGTGCAATCCCAAGTCTCCGCTCTCCCAGCCAGGATCGCTCCCGGAAAACCCTGATCATCGTGTGGTTAGGCATTGTCGCCGTGCCGTGGCTTCTCCAGGTCCGCGGCTTTCTGTCGATCGCTGTGCGCCACAAGCTCGCGCCGAACCTCATCCCACCCACCGGTGCATCTCGAATCAAGACGCCAGCTGAGGTCAACTCGCGTTGCCCTGCTCGATCCCTGATCATTTCGCACATGTACTTCAGCATGCATCCGACGCACTTTTACGAGGTTGACGGGGGGTCCACGGAGTCAACACTGTGCCACTTCGTGATCCCGCAATACAACAGCCACGGCATGTACTCTATCCAGACCCACAAGATCACTGCGCCGTCCTCGACCGGATTACGAAGCTGCGCGAATGACAGCTACGCGTTCAATTTTTACTACTATCACGGCAGTATCGGATACTTTGCGCTGTACGACGAAGGCGAAGGTTCATATTGCAACCACGATGACGCGGCATACGCGGTGACGACAGCTGTCGGATCCAAGGACATCAACTTCAGCGCACTGGCCAAGTACGAAGGCAAGCCTGGGTATCACTGGTCGTGGTTTTACTGCGGTAGCGGCACACTTTGGCTTGGGTATCGGATCCTCGTCGTGTCTCGAAGCTTCAAGTCGTGCGCGCGGTTTGGACGGCGACTCGACCTGCTGTGTGAGCGTATGCCTGTGTCCAGTGCCATCATATACGTGCAACAGGCGGCTCGCCTCGCAGCTCATGACGCGACGAATTGGCAACGATTCGGGCTGCTGTATCTGCTTCTTGAAGGGATCATGACCGACTTGGTCATGCTCATCGCATTCGACGGATACTCTGCCAAGATCCAGTTCGTCTCGCTCGGCTACAACATTGCTGGGCTGCTGACGATGATATTTGAGATAGTCGAGAACACCAAGCTGTTCAAGCCCTGGGTGTTGGTACTGGTCAAGCGTGTGCTATTCAACACGGAGGTCACGCTCTGGGGCGAACTGCTGCTCTCGATTTTGCTTCAGCAATATTTCAACGCGATGAACCACTCCGATCTGAATCCAAGCCTACAAGTCGCCGAGGCTGTCTCTTACTACCTCTGGAGCTTGATGAGCCACGGGATCTTCGTCGTCGGGCTAGCCGCCTGCATCCTGACGATCAGGGTTGCTGGGACGCTAGCCGTGGTTATGCGTCGCTTCAAATCGCTCAGGGTCTTGATCACGCCGTGCTGTGTGGACTCGATCATGGGGTCGCGGTACAAACTTGCTACTCTACTCGGTTATGAATTTCACAACTCACGGCTCTACTACTCCATGTCGGCTCTCAAGGCCCACGGACTCCTTAAAGGGATCGACGACGAAGGGAAAGAACTCCTGGTCTACCACAAAATCCGCTGGCTTCCCTCCTCGAGTGAAGATCTCGAGGTCGTGGGCAAGCTCACCGGCGAGCACGTTGATGCGTATCCTGAGCGCCTACACACCGGATCGGTGACTGTGTGTGATCGCAAGCTGGGTGGTGTCGAGGAATTCCACGATGACATTGACGAGCTGGAGAGCGCGCGTCTCATGACCAATGAAATCTTCGACTAACAGATGAGATTATTGCGCGGCGCCGGGGATCTGCATGTGCAGATGCCTCAGTCGAATGCTTTCACAGATCAACTGCACACGCTGTTTATTCAATACATGTTTGCCTTTAAGTCTCCACGAGATGCTGCAAAGTCTTTAACGAAGCACTTAATTGTTTCCTTGAGTCGGTTTCTGTTAGCGATGTCGCCGAGAGGAAAACGCATCGGACTCAATTTGACTGTTTGGGATCTTGTAGTCTTCTCAGGATGCACGAACCTGCGGCATCGGCCCGAACAATGATCGCTCCACGCCAGCTCCTGTGCGACCCACTGTCGAAGAACGGTCTGTCGGTGGAAATGGAGGTTGTGCACCTTGGTAGCCCATACACGCTACGTAGTAGCTCGAACTTGCCACACTGTCAGTCGGTGGTGACGCGAAGCTTACGTTGTGAAATGGGTACAGGACGTGGTCCAGCAGACCGACCAAGTGGTAGATCAGCAAATTCTTCACCAAGTCAGTCGCGCGCTGCGGCCGACGGCGTTCGCGGCGACAGCCTGGACGTCCTGGACAGATATGTTCGCCGACGTCATGATGAACGCGGCCGCGACGACCCAGTAGGCGACGAGTAGGAGACGTGAGTGCGCGTGAAAGAGCTGGTAGTAACAACGCGGGGCCGGCCACGGCGCCGACGATCAACTTGAAAGCCTCGCCCATGTCGAAGAAGTAGACAAGACGCTGCTAGACGCATCCTCAGCCCAACGCCCACGAGAATAATATAGAACCCATGCATATCCATCATACTGACGCTTGCTTCTACTTCACCTGCTCTTCTGCACGATGAACAGCTCACACTCGCCCGTGTCCAGCAGCTCCTGGAGGAACTGGCGGCACTCGTCGTCGCCTGCAAACGCCATGGGCTTCGGCAGCTTGGAGTCCAGGTTGAAACACAGTCCGTCGATCTGGAATGAGCACGTAAACAGCATTTATCAGCACGAAAACACGAAATTCGGAGCGATGAGGCACCAAAACGACCTTTTTGATGGCGAACCAGTGGCGCTGCTCCATGCCCAAGCGACTGAAGAGGCCGCCAAGCGTCACGATGTTGCACAGAACGCCCTCGATGGTGTCGAAATCCAGCGTCTCGGCCGTGACGCGCTGGCGTTTATCGGTCCATTGCATCGTAAAACCTGTTTTCAGGTCCCAATCAGCGACTAAATTCCATTTACAGATGCGGAAAACGAGATTATGCTCACCTTGGTCCTGGAGCACGAGCATGAGCACGTTCACGTCGTAGTTGCCGAGCCCAAGCGCTGAGCGGTGCGGGTTCCAGAGATACGCGCGCAGTGAGGGAGAGGCACTTGCGGCTGCAGGCGCGTCGGAGGCGTTCTGCACGAGCTGCATGCACGCGGCGTCGAAGCGCTGCTGGTCGAACATGCGAGCTAGCGGCGCCAATTCTCAGTCAATTCCAGCCGGAAAACATGGATGGAACGGCAAAAACACACAGAAGATGATGAGGAAGACGTACTCTGCATGAGGTTGTTGAGCGCGTGGATACCGCAGCGCAGGCGCTCCTGCTTCTCATGGTACAGATCTGCCATGGTGCTGCTCGATGAGTTGGAAATGGAATGATGGCATTCACAGCTGACATAGTGACATCACAGCTGATCCCCGCAAGAATGACCATCTTCTTTCTTCTATTTTAGTACATGGTGATATCTGCAACAAACTATTTGTTGCATCTGCTGAGTTTGTAACATCTGAGTCCCCGGCACAGTATCATTGCCTCCCTCAGAGACCCTGGTCCAAGTGGGGCACAGTGTTCTATGCTCAAAGTCACGGCTTGGAACGAAGGCTGCCTGGATGAAGCTGTTGATGAGACGACACTGTATGCAGTTATGTATTGACGACCTCGTCGCCTGCTTGCCTACCATGGCAAAATGTTCCCAGTGCGGTCATAGAACTTGCCCGAGTCTTCAAGCGCCACGTCTTCGACCAACGCAGCGAGCAGCGCCACGCTGTCCTTGGCCTGCAGCGCGCCTTGGTAATTGTTCATATCCGTGGCCACGTAGCCTGGGGAGGCGACGATTGCCTCGATGGAATCAATCTTCAAGTCCAGCGACAGCGACTTGTTGATCATGTTGAGAGCGGCTTTGGAGGCTCGGTAGCCGTACAAGCCGCCCGTGGAAACAGACGCGACGCTGCCATGCAGCGACGACACGTTCAGCACCTTGGCGATGCCGTTGGCTGACGCTGCCTTCTTCAGATGGCCACGAAACGCCCGAGTGACGAGGAACGGACCGACGGCATTGACCTCAAACTGCGTCATCAGGTCTGCCATCTTCGTGTTGTCCAGCGTCTCGCGCCACAGCACACCGGCGTTGTTGATCAGCAGGTCGATGCTCTCGTCCTCCAGCTCGCGAGCCGCGCGCTCGATCGAGTCCTCGTCGCTCACGTCGAGTTGCACGATCCGATGCGGCGCGAGCGAGCGCAGCTCGTCCGCACTGTCGAGACTGCGCGCCGCTGCGAGGACCTTCCATCCGCACGCCGTGTAGTGCGCCACGAACGCGAGCCCAATGCCGCGCGTGGCGCCTGTGATCAATACCGTCTTGCCACTCATGTCTACAAGAAGTGACCCTCACGATGGACCACTCTTACATTCATTAGCATGTACTAGCCCCAGACAGGCAAAATCGCTAATTAGCATTTTTGGCCTGATCGCATTTCGGCGTCGAAACTGCACCAACACAAACGAAAGACAGTTAGAGCTCAAGGACGACAGTCGTTTCTACCGAGGGTGCCTGCGATAGTGCTAATTACAAACCCGTTTGACGGAAAGGACACAAGAATCATGCAGTCTAGCACCAGCGAGACAGGTAGGAAGGTGTTGCCGTGTCGCCCACCCCGCACGCCGTCTCAAGCGAGCCATGGGGGTCTCGAAGAAGGTCTACCTCAGCGACGACACGGCTGGAGCTGGAAGCGTCGGCGTCGTGGCCGCTGCGGCCAAAGCACGAGCCGCGCAGCCCTTGCTCGTGCTGCTGTGGATCGGCTTGGTCGCCGCTCCATGGATTCTGCAGGTGCGCAGCTTCTCAGAGCTCGCTATGCGGCACAAGATCACGCAGAACCTCATCCCAGCGGAGCGCGCCGAGCCCGTGGCGGTGGCCGCGCAAGTTGTGGCGCGCTGCCCCGTGTTCGGTCTGTGGATCGCTGGTGTGTGGTACAACATCTACCCATCGCACTACTTTGAGACTGGAGATGCGGGGAACGGCTCCGTCGTCTGCCACTTCGTCACGCCGCAGTACAATTCCCACGGCATGTTTGTCATCGCACCCAACAAGATCGAGCCAGTGGTGTCGGCTTCGCGAGACTGCGCGAGCGACAGCTACCCTGTGAACTTCTACATGTACCACGGCAGCATCAGCTACTAGGGCGCTGGGTCGTACTGTAGCCGCGATACCACGATGTACATCGTCACCTCCGCCCTCGGATCCACCGACATGAACTTCAACACTCTGGCCAAGTATTATAATACACAGCGACGCCCGGGTACCGCTCGTCCTTCATTTTCGGAAGCGTCGGGGGTTTCTGGCTCGCGTATCGAGCTATCGTGTTGACGCGAAGCTTCCGGTCTTGTGCGCGATACGGGCGAAGATTCGACGCCCTCAAGGAGCCGATTTCCATCTCGAATGCAGTCGTGTACGTCCAGCAGGCGGCTCGCCTGGCCCCTCACTCGGCCAGGAACTGGCATCGCCTCGTGTTGGTTTATCTGCTGGCCGAAGGGCTCATGACCGACCTGTTTCTCGTCATCGCCAACGACGGTTTCGCAGCCAAAGTGCAGTATGTGTCTCTCGGCTACAACATCGCCGGCTTGCTGTCCATGCTGTTTGAGATCGTGGAAAACACCAAGCTTCTCACTCCACCGGCTCGGCTACTCGTGAAACGAGTGCTGTTCAACACCGAGCTGTCCGTGTGGGGCGAGCTCCTGTTTTCCATCGCAATGTCCCAGTACCTGACGGGTCTCAACCGCTCTGATCTCGGGCCGACGAGGAAAGTCGGAGAAGCCATTTCGTTCTACGCCTGGGGGCTCATCAATCACGGCATCATTGTGCTCGGCCAGTCGACGTTCATCCTGACAGTGCGGGCCCTGGGAACATCGCTGTACGTTCTATTCCGATTCGGTTCGCTGCGGATGCTCGTGACGCCGTGCTGCGTCGACGCGATCATGGGCTCTCGCTACAAGATCGCCACGATTAGTGGCTACGTGTTCCACAACTCGCGCTTGTGCTACGCGAAGGAGGCGCTCAAGGCCCACGGGTTACTCAAGATCGTAGCCGACGACGGGAATGAGTTCGTGTACCACAAGATCCACTGGCTGCCCATGGCCACAGAGGACCTGGCGATCGTGGGCCAACTTGCAGACGAGCACGTCGAACCTTGTGCTGAGAAACTGTATTCCGGCCCCGTGTATATGCGACCGAATGCTGGGCGGACGAGAGGACGATACGGGAGAGCTGGAGAGTGCTCGGCTCGTCCATGGATGAAGCCACAAGAGTTGGAGACTCACCCGCTCTTGTGGCTTTCCAGTGGAAATTCCACTGGAGACTCTCCAGTGGAGAGTGCACGGCTCGTTCATGGATACAGCTGCTGGTGTATGGGCCATGGATAATGCCACATACTGTACAAGTCGGATACATGTACCGTAGTCGCTGTGTTCGGTGTCGTGTCTGTCTCTCTTTCACTGACTGGCACAGTTCTATGGTTCCAAAACAAGGTGAGACCTTCCCAAATGGCTACATCAACCAAGTCATTGTTGCAGTCGTGCAGGTGATGGTATCACCTTGTTTAGCCACCGTAAAGTCGAGGCAACTTTCGGAGCATCTGCAACATGTTGAGTCCGTCTTCCTTGGAAGCCATCAAAGTCACATTTGCGCGAGAGGCCGCCTCTCACAGGCCAACCACCACACGCGACGCACCGGCGCGTGTGGTGGTTGGCCTGTGGTTTGGAGATACTAAAACGCGTCGGTGCGTTCGTAGAGCTCCATGAACTACACAAACTACACAATCTACGCGAACTACTCGCTGGAGACGCTCAACTCCCTGCTCCAGGCCGGCATCCTACCCCAGGAGCAGTACGACTGGTACAAGAAACAGCTCCAGAACTCCGCCGATCTGCAAGAACATGTCATGAAATCGGTCAACGGGGCTGCCAACAACACCAGTAATGGGGGCGGGGGCTCTGTGGTCAACCCCAGTAACGGAGGAGGCGGCTCTGCCAACAACACCACCACAAGCAACGGAGACTCCGCTGTCAACACGAGTAACAGAGGAGAAGACTCTGGCAACAAGACCAATGGCGGCGGGAGGGGCTCTGCCATCAACGTGAGTGCTGGGAGCGGAGGCGCTGCCGTCAACACTAGTGTTGGAGGCGGTGACGCCAGCAACCTAGTCGAAAAAACCAGCGGCGCGACTGGTGGCTTAACCAACAAAACCAGTGGCCTAGGCGGGTCCGAGGTGACTATCGGCGTGATTTTGGGAGCCGTGGCAGTTGTCACGCTGCTGCTGGCCGCCCTTATCTACTCCAGACGGCAGACACGGCAACTCCGAGAGCGAGGCGATCGCGGCAACGGGGCCGCCATCAACAGCGGTGCGGACAAGTACAACAGCCTCAACTCGTCGTCGTTCGGGATGGAGACACTTGACCACAGCGGAGACGGCGCGCCTGCGCTGTGGGAGGACGAGGCGTTGCTCGCCGCGCGCGTGCCATTCGACGCCATCACGCGCCAGCAACTGGTGAGCCAGGGCGGCCTTGGCGAAGTGTATCGAGGCCGTTTCCGAGACCAAGAGGTGGCCATCAAGACGCTGTTGCCGGCGAAACGCAAGGACCTGGCACAGATCAAGGCCTTTTTGACCGAAATCAAGTTCGTTGCGGGCTTGGAACACGAGCGCGTCGTGGCTTTTGTTGGTGTCGCGTGGGAGTCGCTGTCGGACGTGTGTCTGGTCACGGAGTTCATGGTTGGCGGGGATCTGCGGTCGTTGTTGACGTCGTTCGAGGCGTCTCAGCCACCGCGAGCGCGTGGCTTTGATGAAGACAAGGTCAAGATCGCCCTCCACGTCGCCCACGCGCTCACGTATCTGCATTCCTTGGAACCGGTCGTCGTGCATCGGGATCTAAAGTCTCGCAACGTGCTTCTGGACGCCGAGATGAACGCGAAACTCACCGACTTTGGCGTCTCACGCGAACGCGTCGACCAGACGATGACGGCGGGCGTCGGATCGTCACTGTGGATGGCTCCGGAGGTGGTGCTGGGCGAGCGGTATGATGAGAAGGCCGACATCTTCTCGTTCGGCGTCGTGTTATCTGAGTTGGACACGCAGCAACTGCCGTACGCGGAATCGAAGCACTCGGATGGATCGGGTCGCCAGCTCACTCAGACTACGGTGCTGCAGCTCGTGTCGACGGGAGAGCTCACCATCGCTCTGACGGAGTCGCCTCTGTTTCCGAAGATCCAAAGCCTGGCCAGGCGGTGTGTTGCACTGGATCCCACGGACCGACCGACAGCAGGAGAAGTGCTCCACTGCCTCCACCAGGCTCGCGAGAGAAGCAAGTCGAGACGCCGCAGCGTCGGAGGCCTCGTGTAGGACGATCTGTGTTGTGGTTGTTTGTGTGTGGAATTGTCAAAGTCGTGTAGCGATGCGGTTGAAAGTTTGATGAACTTTGGAACACCGGGTGTCGGCTCATGATTGACTTGACAAGCATCGTGTATATGATCCGTTACGGTATAATAACTTCTGAAGAACGGGGAACGCAAACTAACGTTAGACGAGCGTGGGCATGACCTTGGACCGCAGGATGTACACGATCTGCATGGCGTTGGGTCTCTTCTCCGGCACGTACTCGAGACACGAGAGCGCCAGCTCATGAAGCATCTGGGGCACGCTGTCTCGGAACTGCGGCTTGATCTCTCCCTTGCGGATCAACGGCAAGAGCTGCGCGCTCTTCTGCTTGGCTCGCGCGACGGCTTCATTCAGCGAGTACGGTGGCAGGCACGTATCCAGCTCTGACAACACGACGCCATACGAGTAGATGTCCGCTTTCTCCGTGTACCTGTCACCTCGCAGCACCTCTGGCGCTGTCCACAGCATCGTGCCGACGCCACTCGTCATGGTCTCTTCGAACGACCGCTCGCGGCTGAGCCCAAAGTCACTCAGCTTGGCCTCGAGGTTCTCGTTCAAGAGCACGTTCAGCGACTTGAGGTCGCGGTGGATGATCACGGGCATGAGCGAGTGCAAGTAGACGAGCGCGTTGGCGATGTCCAGCGCCAACGACATCTTCTGGTCGCGCCACGTGAGGTTGCGGCTCTCCTTGGACAATAAATAGTGCGCCAGGTCCCCCGAGGGCATGAACTCGGAGACCATGCAGAGCTCCGACAGCGACCGCCACGACAGGCCGATGAACTTGACGACGTTCGTGTGCTCGAGCGTCGACGCGAGCCGGATCTCCCGCGCGAACACCTCCATGAAGATCACTTCGCCCTGCTTGTCCCGCAGCATGCGCTTGATAGCGACGTCCTGGCCGGCGTACTGCCCGCGCCACACTTCTCCGTTGGCGCCACGCGCGATGAGCGTCGAGAAATGGAGACTAGCGTACGAGATCCGCTTCATCATGAGCTCCTGGTCGCCGCAGAACTCGGCGAGATCGCGCGAGCGGTCGCAGAAGTTGGCGTTGATCTTCTCCAGCTCGGCGGTCGTGAACGAGCCGCGCTCGTTCGGGTGGCCGGGCCCCGTGGTGTTTTCCGACTCGGACGTCAGGTGGTTGTGGGTCAGGAGCACGTGGTGGTCGTGGTGGTCCAGGTCCATGAGCCCCGAGGACGCGGCGCCGCTGCCGCCGGCGCCGTGGCTTCGTCCGCCCGTGGACCGCGTGGTCTTGCGGGGCGCGCGTCTCTTCCACAGACACACGCCGAGCCCCACACACAGCACAGCGGCGGCGATGAACAGCGCCGTGAAGGTCGTCACGGCCGCGGTCTTGTCGTCCACGGTCTTGGCGTTCTGCTGGTCGGCGAGCTGCTCCGAGAGCCAGAGATCCACGAGCACGCCGGCGGTCGGGTCGCACCACGCGCCGCTCTGCACCTCCGTGGCGTTGAGCTGGCGACACGGGATGATGAACGTGGCCTTGGGCGGGCAGCTCTGGCGGTCGTCGATCAGGTTGAGCTTGGGCCGCTCCTGGATCGCGTACAGCGTGGTCGTGGTGGTCGTCGTGTTGTTCTGGACCGTGGCCTGCTTGAGGTAGACGCTGATATCCGCCTCGGCGTCGATCTCGCCGTCCTCCATCCACACGGCGTTGCTGGTCACGGCGTTCACGGGCGCGTCGGGCGCGAAGCCGCACTTGGTCAGCGGCTGCACGGCCGCCAGCGAGCAGTTGCTCCGCGTGAAGTGCAGGAACTGCGCGTTGCACTCGACGAGCCCGCACTGCGCCTTGTCGGTCAGCGTGTCCTTGGTGAGGAAGATGTCGCCCATGGTGTTGCCACACGGCACCTGGATCTGCGCGTACGCGGTCCGCGTCGCGTCGCCGGACCGCAGCAGGCCCATGTCCCACAGCAGCGCGTGCTGCAGCGTCGGTGGCAGCGCCTCGAACGCGAGCCCGCCGAGCCGCTTCATCACGCGGTCGGGCAGCGGGTCGGGCGGCGTCACGGCCGCCACGGTGGCCTTGTTGCGGAAGAGTCTGTAGTACTGGCCAGGGACATCGGACCGCGCGTGGACGACGTGGGCGCCTGGCATTGCCAGCAGCGCGAGCGCCAGTGGCAGCGCGCCATGAGGAGCCATGGCACGAGGGCTGGTCGATCTGTCAGTGGCAGGACGGCTTGTCCGCCACGAGGCAGCGACTTATTTCGTTCGGTGGGAGACGGATCTCTCTGGGTCCGTAGTTTCGTGGCGAACAAGTCGCTTGTGGCTCGTGCTGGTGTGGGAAGTGTATGCATTTCGCCCAGCCCGTCGTCCCGCCTGTCCGGGAGCCTTCTGTGTGTTCAGCGCCACCACATTCAAGTTGGCTCCTCCCTTGTGCGACATCGGTTGAAAACCTGTGAGAATACATGCAGTTGCCAACACGTAGTGGGTGTTGCTGACTTCAGAAGCTGTAGAGTACTTTGAAAAACGATATACAAGTTCGTATCCGGTTTGGTGAGAAGCAGGTTGGGGCTTCCACGGAACCGCATTGGACCTCAAGTCGGGGTGGCGCAACCGTGATACAGTCATCCCCCGATTTTTGACACCCACTAAAAATTAGTGTCTCTCTTATAACGTATTATTTTTGAATCAATTTGCGCAACTGTATTCACGTCAGAAAAGTATTACCTTGAAAGATCTATATATCAGCAGGGTGTCAAAAAGCGGGGGGGGGGGATGACTGTACCGGTACGCACCGCAAACCCAAGCCGCATTTCAGTTGAAGAGCGCGGTGTTCTGATCCCATCGGTCGTAAAGCCACCCAGAGATATCGATCTACCCATGCCGACGCTGTTGGAAGCCATGCTGCCCAGTCGGATAACCAAAATTCTGAGCCGCGGACTCAGCTCCCCACCGGCTCATCCGTCACAGACATCCTATCCTGTCATGTCCCTCTCACACACCGGTATTCTCGGTTGTTAGTGGCACATGCTGGCAAAGCAAGCAATGCGCTGCATCCATCAGCTATGTATGCTACGGGGCACAGCACTTCACAGCTGATGCCCTGCGCATCGCTTGCTTTGCTCAATCCGCAACTCGAGTCGAGTTTTCTTCCGTGGAGAACGGAAAATCGAATAATGAAGATATCTGTTGCAGCCACTTCGCGGCCTTTCGCTTGGAGGATCCCCTCGCCTGTTCAGAAATCCTGACAACGTTCGTAACAATGAGAAACATGGACTCGATCCAGCCTGGCCTGGATCGAGTCCCAACTTCGGCAAGTGTCTGATTCCAGGATTCTGATCTTGGTGAGTCCCATGGGCGACGCGCCTGCCCAGGTGTTTGGCTTGGGTTCGCTCGAAATTTTGATTTTTGTGTGTTGTGCACAAACGAGCCAATTGTAACGACGCCCAGCCATTTTGTCGAGAAGCAGCCAATCAGAGTGCGAGTTTGGCGCCGTAGAGACAACATGGAGCAAGTTGGGAACTGAAGTGGGTGGGGGTTGCTGTTCCCCCAGCAACTTGCTCCACAGACTCTGGACGGACGTTGTGTGGGGACGAAGGCGCGCGCCGTGTGGAGGCCTCTCACTAGCCAAGACGGAGGGTGAGTGAGAGAGTCCCCTGCGTTAGACTCATGGTGACACCAGCACCCTATCGCCCCATGCGGCGGATACAGACCATGATCGTGATGACCGCTGTCGTGGCAGTTCTATCAATCAGTGCCACCGCGGGCATCGCTCTCGCCAGCAACAGCAGCACCAACTCGGATACAACGCCAACAACGACAACACCAGCACCAACAACTCCGACACCGCCACCAACAACAACGCCACCCCCACCAACAACAACACCGCCTCCGCCAACAACCACCCCACCACCACCGACGACAACGAAACCAACGCCAACAACTTCGAAACCAACACCAACCACCAAGACCCCAAGCAGCGATGGCTCCGGAAGCCCGGAGGTGACGACGCCTCCGCCGACCTTCACGACCGCTACGCCCACGACGACGCCCGAGCCGACGTCCGCCACGTCGTCCCCTCCGTCGTCCACCACCAAGACGCCCGCGCCCAGCGCCACGCGCAGCAGCGGCTCCAGCAGCGTCGACGGTCTAAACGACGCCGGCAACAACGGTCTCAACGCCGTCACGCCAGCGCCCTCCGCCAAGAAGAGCTACGGCGTCATCATCGGCGTCGCTGTCGTCGCCGCCGTCGTGCTCGTGGCTTTGGGCTACGTGCTCTACCGCCACCGGTCTAAAAAGGAGGACGAAGACAAGGAACTGCGACGCCAACTCGACCAAATGGACCTGGAGCTCGGCTCCGCGGCGTACGCCATGGCCGTCGGGTCGGGCTCAGGCGGCGGCTCAGGCGGCCCGCGAGGCTCGAGCGACCCGCGCCGCTCGTCGCTGCAGTTCAAGAACACGCCGGGCAAGTCGCCGGCGTCCTGGTCGTCCAACAGAACCACCCTGCGAGGCAGCGAGAGCGACTCGCTGAGTCCGATCTGGCGGAACCCGGAGCTGCTGGCCGTCAAGATCCCGTTCGAGAAGATCCGCTTCGGCGACGTGCTGAGCCGCGGCGGCTTCGGCGAGGTGCTCGTGGGCGTGTACCACCAGCAGCGCGTGGCCATCAAGCGGCTGCTGCCGGAGCACCGGCGTCGCATGGCCTCGCTCGAGGATTTCCTGAAGGAGGCGCTGCTGCTGTCGACGCTGGACCACCCACGCGTGATCTCGTTCGTCGGCGTGGCCTGGGACTCGCCGCGCGATCTGTGTCTCGTGCTCGAGTTCATGGAGAACGGCGACCTGCGGAACATCCTCACGCGGTGGCACGAAGAAGGCCGCAAGACGGGCTGGAACGACCCCCGCAAAGTGCGGATCGCGCTGCATATCGCCGAGGCGCTGACGTACTTGCACACGCTCACGCCCAAGATCGTGCACCGCGACCTCAAGTCGAAGAACATTCTGCTGAACGGCCACTGGGACGCCAAGATCAGCGACTTTGGCGTGTCGAGAGAGGAGTCCACGCACAACACGATGACCACGAACGTCGGCTCGTCGCTCTGGATCGCACCCGAGGTCATGGTGGGCAACAACTACGACGACAAGGCCGACATCTTCTCGTTCGGCGTCGTGCTCTCGGAGCTCGACTCGATGCAGCTGCCGTACCACAACGTGCGGACACCGGACGGCCGCAAGCTGCCCGACGCCGCCGTGCTGCACATGGTCACGATGGGCAAGGTGCAGGCCGAGTTCAGCTCCATGAGCCGCACGGACATGGTGCTGCTGGGCCGCGCGTGTCTCGCGGTGGACCCCGCGCAGCGCCCCACCGCCGGAGAGGTGCGGTACCGCCTCACCCAGATCCTGAACTCGTACTGAGCTAGCTCAGACAGTTGACACAAACAAACAGAAAACCCAATATTTATAATTCCATCCGAGTGAAGATGTCGACTGGAAGGTTTGTGGTTGATCGGATGCTGGACGGTGTAGGCTGTGCGGGTGGGTCGGCTCCGCCTCTCAATGGATTTCCTGCGGTCGAAATGAGCTGCTGGTGGAAAGTGTAGCCATCTCATCCACCCGCCAGCTGGTGAGACCTTGACATGCTGAGCGGATCCTTTACAATTCGTGCTGACTGTCTCCCCCGCTAACGCTGTTCCGAATGTATCGCCTCCTTCAACTCCCATACAAACCGCAAGAGTAACACGCTACATTCACGAAGGGCGAGCACCGACTAGAGGCAGCTGGAGGGAGCTGCGCAGTCTTCGAGACAACCTGCGACCTAGTCGAGGCCTTTCCCCGCCGGACAATGCTGAATACCGTAGGGTCACGGCCATCCCGCCACCGCGGCGATTAGAGCGACGACCCGAAGCCACGCTTCATTGTTGAAAACGCCTCGCTGTCGCTGTGACCGTCCCCGTTCTAGAGTCCGTGTCAGTATGTCTCCTCGTGCGTCGCCTGTCGCCGTCGTTGCCGCGCTCGCGCTGTTGCAGTCCCACGTACAGGCCGCGCCAATGCAGGCCAACCCCGTGACGTCAGTGGGCGACCACGTCTTGCTGTCGCCGTCGCATCCAGCGTTTGGCGCCGAGATTGCTGCTGAGAACCGCATCGATGCTGTGGTCCCGGACGTCAGCATTGAAGACCTCGTGAGCGAGATGGTCGAGCTGAACGGTGGCAACATCGACGCCGGCAGTGTCAGGGCTGCAGCGGAAACGGCCGTTGCGGAGGTTGCGAAGAATGACGGCCGCCGCCGTATGAACGAAGTGCGCGAGCTGGTGGTGAAGAGCGACCTGGACCGTCTGGAAGACCACTTCAAGACCCCCATGGAGCGGAATTTCAAGAACCTTCCGACGAGCGGAGATGTACCTGTGTCGCCATGGCCAAGTAGCTACTGGCCCGTGTATGAAGACGGCATTAACAAGCAGTGGAGCCCCAACCAGCCAAGTCCCGCGGAGAAGTACGCGACGGCCTTCGGTCTCAATGCCACGGAGTTCGAACGCACGGTGTCGCTGGCGAACGGCATCCTGTCTATGAAGCACAAGCAGGCGTGCTCGGCTGACGCTGACTGTGCCAGTCAAAAGGACGGAAGCGTGTGCGCGAAGCGGAAGGGTGAAACTTCTGGCTTCTGTATTCCGACGTGGTTCGGAATTTGCCACGCGTGGGCTCCTGCGGCGATCCTCGAGACTGAGCCCAAGTGCCCAGTGACGGTCGGCAATGTGACGTTCCAGCCATTCGACATCAAGGCCCTGCTGACAGAGATTTACGACGGTGTAGGCGTCGAAACTGTCTTCACGGGCGCGCGTTTCAACGGAAAAGACGACGAGCCCAACAACAAGGACAAGTACGGCCGCTTCATCGACCCGACGCGACGAGACATGGGTCCAGGCTTCTTCCACATTGCCGTCGGGAACATCTTGGGCTTGCGCAACCAGTCGTTCATCATCGACGTGTCAGCCGGTGCTGAGGTCTGGAACCAGCCAGTGAAGAGCTACGAAGTGCTCGAGACGAAGGAGATGACGCCAGACGACGCCGCGTGGGACTACTACCGTACGACCACATACCCGTTCAACCCGGTCGTCCAGAAGATCTTGTACGTCAAGAACCGCGTCAAGTGGATGCTCGAGGGCGTTGAGGACGGCCCGCTGGTGTCCTCCGGTCGGGCGGAGGCGTACACTAAGACTGGCGATTACGAGTACCTCCTGGAGCTGGACGAGGCCGGCAACATCCTCGGAGGCGAGTGGGTCGCCGGCTCCAAGGTCGAGCACCCCGATTTCCTGTGGTTCCCCACGGGCAAGCCATCGCCCGACACGATCTCGCGCGTCGGTCTCAGCTACGCCAAGGTCTCCGACCTGCTCACCGCCTCCACCACGGCGACCTGCTGAGCCGTCGCTGTTGTTACTGTCTGTATATCTGCCGTCCT
The DNA here is from genome assembly GCA_023337875.1 of Pythium apleroticum. Classification (NCBI taxonomy): domain Eukaryota; phylum Oomycota; class Peronosporomycetes; order Pythiales; family Pythiaceae; genus Pythium; species Pythium apleroticum. The sequence continues at coordinate 3,902 of JAADXN010000354.1, read as the reverse complement.
TGACTGTCAGTGTTTGTGAGAAAGTGCGTTCGCCAACAACATAGAAATGGATACATCGACCATCACTCTTTCATCGTAACCATGTTAGCAACCGGTTACCCTGAAGCTCATAGACAGTTGATCTGTGAGTTGCTTCCGTACTTCTGATGATGATGATGACAGTGGAGTCTATTTTAATAGACTCCACTGTCATCATCATCATCAGAAGTACGGAATAAATGTGCTCTAATAGCTTGCTTCCGTACTTCTGTTAGCAACCGGTTACACAGTCCAGAAAGTCCACTGGCCTCTTCATCCAACATGGCCATTCCCCATACCGTAACGGCTCCGACCGTTTCCACAGACTCCGACCCATTCCGACCTGCAGTCGGCGCGTTGTGATTGGAGAGTTCAGGTCTTCCCTGACACGCACAGAGGAATCTACGTCATCACCGAGATTCAACCAATCCTGACGGAGAACTAGAAAGGAGTGTGTGTGATTATGCAGAATCTAGCGCCACTTCAGGTGGCTTACTGTGACAAGTATTCAGACGAAAATGCGATTGGCCACAGTCAGAGGACCTCCAGCCAATCGGAAGAGACCCTCCCCAGATTCAGCCAAAGATCTGGACAGGGCGTAGGACACAGGACGCCGACACAGCCTCTGCTCCATCACTCGCGATTTTCACCGCGCAGCGCGCAAGACCAAGAGACCAACTCCCGCTCACCGGAGTGGACGCAGCGGCCATCCGCATGCGGAGGGGTTCGATCCCCCTCGGGAGTATCATCGTGTGTCCCTGTGTACCCGTTCCCGTGTTCCTGTGTGCGTGTGTGTGCGCTCGTGTGTGTGCGCTCGTGTGTGTCCCGTGTCCGTGTGTCGCGTGTCCGTGTGTACGTTCGTGCGTGTGGCTGTGTGTTGGTGAGCATCAACGGTGACTCCTTCGCGTCGAGTGTGTTCAGCTGCGAAGGTGTTCTCTTATGAAGCGATTACTGATGTTCATTGTGATGCGGTTAACCTTGGCGTGCCTTACGGCGGTTAGCTTTGGTGTGCATCCTTTGATCAAAAGTGAGCGTGGATTAACGTGAATATATTCTTTGCAACCTGCCACAGCCACAAATGTTCACGCTTCTACTTGCCTGCCTCTGTCGCCTCGTCTTCGATGAATGTCTTACGTACCAGTGCGCGTCGTGCCTTCTCAAAAGCGACGATGAGAGGCATCCCAACATCCGAGCGCGCTACCCACGTCGGCTCCCAGTCAACAAGATAGTAAGTGACGCCGCCTGCACCCGGACGGCGTTCCAGGACACGGCGTGCGGCGTACACTGGCTTTTCCTGGAGCGAACCGACCGCGACCCACTCGGTCTCATCGTCTGAGACAAGCCAGTTCTCGACATCGGCCTTGCGAATACGAGTTGATGCTGTCGATGGTTTCTTCGATGCCGCGACCGCGCGTAGGATCACGTCGAGTGCCTCTGGTAAGTGAGTCTTCCCCTCAACTGTGAGGATCATGGTGAGGCGCAGGTGTCGGATAGCCTCATCGTCGATCCGAAACGTGTTGCCTTCTTCGTTGATCTCACGAATTGCTGCGATGATTAGACCCTTGAAGTAAGCCAGCGAGCCCAGCGCGTTCTCGTGCGTGCGGTTGATCGACATCGTGAGCAGCTAGTGGCAGAAGCGCGAATGAGGAATGAATGGAAGGTGAACTTTGGAAACCATCGAAGCTGTTTCGAACTTGGTGTGTTTTATTCACAGGGCTCCTCCGCTCACTCCAAACGAAGAACTGCAGTGACTCGACGGCATCACTCACCGCTACGTTGAAGCGCAGCGCGCTTCGATTGAGGCGTCGGGTCGACAACAAGACCTGCTTGCACGCGGAGGTGAAGTTCGGTAATGTGGTCGTCCAGTTTTCCTGCTCGATGCAACTCCCGAAAGGCCTTCGCCACGGTGCCACACGACCGCGCAGCTATCCCCTGCCCCGCTAAGAAGGCGAACACACGAGCTTCGTTGTCTCTGCCGAGCTGGAGTGCACGATCACGGAAGTCTGGAGCAGCTTCGTGGAGCTCGTACGCGCCAGCGAACAGGGCCATGTAGCCAACGACGTTCCGCATCTCCGACCGCTTCTGCTTGGGGAGCTCGGAAGAAGCGTAAGCACGCCCAACGTACCACGCGTACCACGTGTCGACGAGACTTGTGCTAACTGTCTTCCGGCGCTTGTCTGAAGCTGTATTCACCTGTGCATTGTGCTCTGTAGGCTCGCCATCACGTGGACGCTTCGGTACGGAGGATCCCGTCTCAAGCTGCGCCTCGACTTGCTTCACACGTTCCGCCAGACGCTCGACAACCTTCAGCAGCTCTTGGATCACCGTTGCCTGGGCTTGCATAACCCCGACGTCGTTTGAGTCCAGCTTCTTGTCCTCAGCTACGACGGTGCTGACCTTGTTCGTCAGCTGAGCAGACCAAGCCAGCAACTCCTCGTATGCAACACCAGCAAGGCGAAGAGCTTCTTCGACACGACTGACGAGTGGCGAGCAAGGGTTCTTCGCCTTCAGCGCCGGGAAGTTCTTCACGAGGTGGGCGCACAGTATGTCGCTGACGCTTGCATCCAGGTTCAGTGGCTGTGTCTGCAGGCCAGAGCAGGAGTCGAAGAGAGCCGCTTGGAACGCCGTCAACTTCGAGCGCGTGTGTGAGTCGAAGGCCGCCGAGCTGACAACATGTACGCTTGCCTTGGTATCCCATCCACTGAGAACTTTGGCCACCTTCTGATCCTCTTGTGTTGTGTTGAAGATGTACTTCATGGCCTTGTTCATGGACGTCAGGTTCCACCCCCCGCGATCAACAATCCACTGCAACGTGAGATCAGGGGAGCCGTTTGCTGCTTGAGCGCCGCCTCGACGAAACGAGTGAGACGTCAGCGTAGTGGTCACCCCTGCTGGCACTGCACATCGCGCCAAGATTCGATTGACGTAGCCGTGGATTCCAGGGGGTGCCTTGCGAAGTCTTGGCTTCGACTTCTCAATCTCCGGCGTCTCTTCGGTGGCGAGGAGATCGACGTCAACGGTTGCGCCGGCAAGCACTTCACCCAGAGGGATCAGAGGGCCCATCTCGGTAATGTCAGCAGCAGTCGGCACAGGCAGATGCGGAAGAAGCGACACGCTCGGGGTTGTCTGCGTTGCCAGTGCAGCAGCGAGCGCGGTGATGGGGCACGTCGTCGCCATGGCGTCCGGAAAAAGCGACAGGCCGTTCTCCTGTGCTGTCTTCACTCGCACGAATCGAACGAACAGCACGTTTCCTGACAGCGACAGGTTCTGCTTCTTGAGGAGCGTCAAATCCGAGGCGCGACCGAAGAGATACCAGAGAAGCGCGATCAAGGCAGCGTCTTGGTAGTCAGTCGCAGAGGTGGCGCTCGTGTACATATAATCCATCAGCAAATTGAGATCTTCTTTCGTGCATCCACTTGCTTGCTTCACGACAGTCGCGTCTGGTCTTGTCTTGCAGTACTTGTCGAGCAGACCGCTCTTTTTCAGAAGCGCAGCCTCGACATGCGCACTACTCTGTGGAAAAAGCTCGAGCAACCACATCTTCGCCTGGCGAAAGTACTGCATCACGGTATTGTGAGAGAGCTTCTCTCCATTCTTCGTGACTTGGAAGGCAAGGTGCACACCGAAGCGGTCAAGGAGGCTGACGAGAATGGCACCAGTGGAATCGGCTCGAACAGAAGAGGTCACGGTCTCCATGGACACATGCTCTTCATCCAAAAAGCGCTTGAAGACGTTAGACGCCGTCGCCTTGGCTTTCTGCGTGTTGACTGCCTGTAGGTCGGAAAGGTTCATGTCGGAAACGTGCCAATATGCGAATGAATACGTCAGAGACTTGCCCTTTGTAACGGGATATTCATATTTTTGCCAGCGTTCCGACCTAATAC
>JAADXN010000353.1:0-26625 GCA_023337875.1 Pythium apleroticum | reverse complement strand
GCGACGGAGCTTGCGGAGGAGCGCGCGGGCGCGAGACACTAGTCCCCAACGTGTCCCCATGTGTGGTCCACACTAACTTAGGTTATATCCTGGTCCGAATGTCTCTTCGGACGCCAATTCGTCCGAATGGTACTATACTGCTTAGTTAGTGTTTTAGAGCCTAATTCAGTTCATCTAAAATACCTGATTTTATCTAAAACTAGGCGTATCCGCCTAGTTAACCGGTTCGCCGATTGTCCGGTCCACAACGGACCGCATGGGGTCCTCTATTCGGGCCGTTCGCGTGCATAAGCACGTTGACTCCATTAGCGTGGGGTCGGCTCGGACGTGTGAGCTCCTCAGATATTACCGTATCCGCATGATGTTGCGAGCGAATGTGCGCCGCTCGGCGGCCGCGGCCACGCGCCGACTGAGCACCCAGCGCCCCGACGCGTCCAAGCCGTCCGTCGTGCCTCCGTCGCCGCCGCAGAAGCCGGCGCTTGGCGGTGGCAGCGCCGCCGGAAAGGCACCTGTCGCGCCTCCGTCGTCCACGCCCTCGGCGTCTGCTGCTGCGCCTTCGGCCCCATCGTCGTCGTCTTCGTCGGGCCCAGGCTTCGGGACTCTGCTGCTATTCACAGCGCTGTCGGCGCCCGCTGGCGCGGCTGTGTACCTCAAGCAGAACCCGGAGTGGAACCCGGATGTGCTGCGTAACGACGCGAACTGGATCAAGTTCCGCGAGCTCGTGCTGGGCGACAGCGCGAAGAAGCCTGCCGCGGTTGTGCCAGCGAAGCCTGTGGTGCCAAAGCAAACCAAGCCGAAGGAGCCGTCGAAGACGCCGGAGGAGCTGAGCGCGATCATCTCCAAGGCGAACCCAGCGGCGGCGCTGCCAGCAAAGTCGGTGGCCAAGCCAACCGAGGCGGAGAAGAAGACTGTCGAGGAGAAAGTTGAGAAGAAGCGGGCGCCAGTGAAGGCTGCTGAGAAGAAGGCGGAGGTCGTGGCTGCTGTCGAGGCGAAGAAGGAAGAGGTCGTCGAGAAGGTGGAGCAGGTCAAGGCGGCGACGACTGCTGCTGCCGCTGCGACGGTGGCTGCGACGGTTGCTGCGGCGGTGGAGATCGTGGAAGAGGCGAAGGCGGCCGTGGACAAGGCTGTGGATGTCGTGGAGAAGACTGTGGATGCGGTGGAGAAGGTTGTGGACGATGCCGTGGCGAAGGAGCGCCAGGAGCTCGAGAAGCTGGCGGAGGAGGCCACGCCAGCGGCGCTCGGCAGCAAGATCGTCCACCAGATCCAGTCGACGACGGTACGGGCCGTCGATGGTCATCTATCTACGGCACATGTGATCTCACAGTTGATTGCTTTCCTTGATTTCTGCAGAAGGAGATCGTGCAGACTCTGCAGGCTGAGGCGACCGAGGCTGCTTTCGACGTCGACAAGAACTACCTGAACGGCATTCACGTAAGACAACTCAAAGCCTATCGGATTTATTGTGGAATCTGCGTCTGACTGCACTTGCTTCATCGACACAGGAGCTGGATGCGAACGCGCTCGCCATCCGCGTCGCGCAGTTGGCGACCGAGATGAAGCACCGCTCGAAGTGGGAGGCTGTGCGTCTCGTGGAAGCCCTGCGCCGCATGGAGGAAGACGCGAAGAAGAAGAGCGCGGAGATCCTGGACCGCCAGCAGGCCCTGCACAAGGAGCTGCTGGAACGTGAGCTTCGTCTTCAGGACGAGATCATGACCCGCAAGACTCGTGACGAGATGCACCAGCTGAAGAAGCAGTACGCGGAAGATCTCTCGCGCAATGTGCAGAAGGAGAAGACGGCGATCCTGGTGAGTTGTGTTCGTGCTGTCCACGTGCATTTGACTTGGGTTGCTAACAGCTCTCTGGCTGGTTCAACAGAAAACACTTCAGGAGAAGTTTGCGGCGGACAAGAAGGCCATTGAGGACAAGTACGCCCAGCAGCTGAAGGCCAAGTCGGAGACCTTCCAGGAAACGCTCACCAAGGAGCGCAAGCAGCGTGTTGAGGTGAGCCTCAAGTGTGCTGTCTTTGAGGTCTGTCGTGACACTCGTTCTTACACCTCGTCGCCTTGCAACAGGAACTTGAGAACTACCGCGCTCAGCTGCGTGCGCTGAACGCCGTGCTGGAGCGCACGTCCACGTACGAGGCCTTCAGCCACCAGGTGCACAAGGCTTCCATGGCGGCGCTCGCCCTGTCGGACCGCATCGAGGCTGCGGGCCCACTGCGCGCGGAGGTAAGCCGTCCCTAGACTTGAGTTCCGTATTGCGTCGGACAAGACTCACCCCTTGAGCTCTTGATCTTACAGATCCGTGCGCTGCGTGAGTTCGCGCGCAACGACCCATTCGTCGACGTTGCGCTCAAGAGCCTGCCCGAGCATGTCATCGACGAGGGTGCTCCGTCGGTCAGCCAGCTCCAGGAGCGATTCAAGAACGTCAAGGCGGTCGGCCGTCGCGCTGCGATGGTGCCAGAGGGCAGCGGCCTTGTCGGCCAGCTCTTTGGCGGCGCGCTGTCGTACCTGATCATCCCACCAGGCGGCCCGATCGAGGGCAACGAGCCAGACGCCGTGTTCTCGCGTGCGGATTACGCCCTGAAGGCCGGTGACATCGAGAAGGCCGTGTCGGAGATGAAGACGCTGACGGGTCTGCCAGCCGAAGTCTCCCGGTAAGAAATCTGCTGGACTGCCGACGCCTGAGGCCGAGTTCTCGCTAACAAACGAGTGTTTGATGATAACAGGGACTGGGTTGCTGCTGCCGAGGACCGCCTCGCGGTTGAGCAGACGGCCAAGGTCGTGAAGGCGCACATCTCGTTGCTGGCGGCGAGCTGCTCCTAGACTGGCTGCGACGGTCCGTGGAAGTAGAGATGTACGACTGCCATTGTGAACGGACTATCTCTATTATGAAATAATGAAATACACGACGTGCTACTGCGCGACGACCTCCACGCGATCTACAGTGTCGTCAGCGACAGTGAGCGACGCCGTGCCAGCGACGACGCTGGCGTAGCTCGGCGCGTCGTCGGCGATGAACGAAAACCGCGCAAACGGCGCCGTGTCCTCGATGGCGTTGCTGTTGCCGCGACTCTGGCGTCCGACGGGAAGCTTCGTGAACTCCTCCGAGAAACACGCCGTGTCGAGGCCGCTTTGGATGTTGGGCACAATCGGCGGGGTGAGCTTCTTCTGGGCGAGCAAGTGCCAGTCGATGTTGCGGAAGAAGGCGTGGTTCTTGATGGCCTGGACGCCCTTCACTTTGAACATCGTGGACTTGCCCGAGCCGAGGCGCTTCTCCACGTTGCGCTCCAGCAGCTGCTTGAGGATCGAGTGCGTGTCCGAGCCGAGCCACTTGGGCAGGTTGAGTTTCTCGTTGAGGATCTTGTGGTGGAGCTTCTTGCGGTTCTTGTGTTCGAACGGCGGGTACCCCGTCACCATCTCGTAGATCAGCGCGCCCAGCGCCCACCAGTCCACAGCCTGGTTGTACGCCTTGCCCCGAATCATCTCAGGCGGCATGTACTCTGTTGCAGACACAGACAAAGAGCCACCAATCAGGAGCCATGGCAACGCAAGCCGAGGACAGGAGTTGCTCACCGTGCGTGCCACACATCGTGGTTGCCGAGTCGTCCTCCTGTTTGCTCACAACCAAGCACATTGGTCAGCCCCCTGATGTCAGTCCTTCGACGAGCAGGGAGCGTGAACCCACATCGACCATCTCCTTCGCGAGACCGAAATCCGTGAGACGGATGTGTCCTTCGCCGTCCACGAGGACGTTCTCCGGCTTGAGGTCGCGGTGGATGATGCCGTGGCCGTGGAGGTGTTCCAGCGCCAGCACCATCTCAGCGGCGTAGAAGCGCGCAGCGTCCTGCAAGCGAACCACGATAGTCAGCGGCCGTTTGAGTGTAGCAATTTGAAGAGAACGGCAGTGCTCACCTCCAGCAAAAGACCCTCACGGTGCAGCTGCTGGAACAGCTCACCACCAGCGACGAAGGGCATGACGAGATACAGGTTGGACGGCGTCTGGAAGGCGTAGCGCAGGTTGATGAGGAACGGGTGGTTGATCTTGGTCATGATGTCGCGCTCGGCCTGCAGATACGAGATCGACTTGTGCTTGACCACGTACTTCTTGCACACGATCTGCACGTCCGCTTCATCAGCCACGCCGCCTAAAAGCAATTGCTGTAGGGCTCCTCACGAACCTTCATGGCGAGGATCTCGCCCGACGGCGTGTGACGCACTTGCACCACCTGCATTCCCACACAAACCGCTCAGCCTCTAACCACAGACCCACTCTACACGAGACACAAGCGTACCTTGCCGAAAGCGCCCTGGCCGATGACACAGAGCAGCTCGAAGTCCTTGGGGCCCACCGACGCCTTTCCTGTCGCCGCGCGCGTCTCCTCGGCGTCGTTCGGCTCCTCCTCGCTGCTCACACTTGCGCTGGCTTCCAGCTGCACAGCCACGCCATCCAGCACCACAGAGCCCTCGGCTGGCGGCTCCGCGTGTGCGAAGTCCTCCGTCTCGGCGCGCGTCAGCGGCTGCGCGCTCGGCTCGTGGCTGTCGGCGGCGACTGCGAATGTGACGCCGCGCGACGCCGCGGACGCCTCGTCAGCCGCTTCCTTCGCAGCCTCCGCCTCCACGATGGGCGCCATGTCCAGCGCAGATGCCCCTCCCGCAGGCACGCGCTGGGCGCGCAGCGGCGGGCTCGTGGGCAGCGGCGTCGCCATGGTCGCGGTCACCATCGTGGGTCTGAATCTGAATCTTGAGCGGATGCCTGTGGCGACCAACCCATGTCCCCAACGGAAAAACACGCACGCGTAAAGTTGACGGGTCAGTAGCTATCCGGACCGGCGGAATGACCCACGAGACCCGACCCGAACAAACGTGAAAAATACGTAATTTGCTCAACTCTGTGCGATAATATCCACCTTTTTGGTCTTGAAGTGGATAAGTATCCTCAGGATACAAGTACGCTGCAGTTTCTCGTCAATCGCCATCAGACCGAGACAGTGACGATGACGCGGGCGTGGGCGGTGCGCTGCGAGCGCTGCGCGGCGCTGCTCGCGACGCAGGATGAAGCCGCGTTCCTGCAGAACAACCCGCGCTCTGTGCATCTGGGGCTGCGCCACGAGCTGTTCGCGGAGGAGCTCTCGTCGGACGCGCCCGACGCCGAGCGCACGCTGCGCTGCACGACACGCAGCGACGTGTCGTTTGCCAAGACGCGTCAGCCGAGCGTGAAGAAGCGCGCGACTGCGCCCTTCGTGCTACTGTGTCCGCGCTGCTGCACCAAGGTCGCGTCGCAGGTGGTGCTGAACGACTGGGTGCGGGCGGAGCACTTGTTCGACTCCAAGGCGTGCACTGTGTGTGTCAGCGACGATGACGGAGCGTCCGTCGGAGAGCGCGTGGCGTTCAAGAAGTTTGCGCAACTCATGGGCACGCTGATGGAGATGCGGCTGCAGGTTAACATCCAACGACCCGGCGCCGCCGATGAGGCCAGCGACGAGAGTGGTGGCGCAGATGCGAAACAGTCAAGGAAAGCTGTCAAGACCAGGCCACCAGCGATGGTGTGGCCGACGGTGGACTCTATTCGCGAGTACTTTACGGACCATGAAGCGCACTGCAAGCTCTCGACGCTGCGCGACTATCAGGTGGAGCTCGTGATGGGGGCGGCGATGGAGAACACGATCATCTACCTCCCCACTGGCTGCGGGAAGACCCTGGTGGCGGTGAAGACGATCACTTTCATCAAGGCGTTGAATCCAGGCCGGAAGGCCGCATTTCTGGTACCCACCGTCCCTCTCGTGAGCCAACAAGCGAGCTATCTGCGCAGGGAGTCCGACTTGAGCGTCTTGGAGGTGTCTGGACAGAACAACTCGTCGAGTCAGAAGCGCAAGTTAGGAGATGCTGATGTCATCGTGGCCACTCCGCAGTTCTTCGACAACTTGCTTTTCAACCGCGAGCTTGCTCTGGAGCAGTTTTGCGTGTTGGTCTTTGACGAAGCGCATCATGCTATTCGAAAGCATCCGTACTGCGACATCCTCCAGCGAGTCGCACTGATGGCTGAGGAAACGCGGCCTCGTATCGTTGCGTTGACGGCGTCGCCGTTCGGCCAGAAGGCCACGACGCCTTCGATGGAGGCCAACAAGACGATTCGGAGCCTGTGCACAGTCTTCAATGCTAGTCTCAACACGCCAACAATCGCCGCCGATGCACTGGAGCTGAAGAATGTGTTCAAGACAGTTGAGTGGGTGCCCGAAGAGCTCTCTACGGCTACTCAGCAACTCCAGAGCAGCATTCGGCGTCACATCAACGAAGTGAGCATGCTACTAGGCTCACTTGACATCGATGGAGGTACGCTCAACGCGGATGCTTTCTCCATGAGCATCAGTGATGATGAAGGTGACCAGCGAGAGGATATATACGTCATTTGTGGCAATCTGCGCAAGATCCAAGATCGTGTTGGCCGCGGCCCTGATGAGGGAGGGAGCAAACGCGACCTCGTTCTGCTGCTACGGCATCTGCGAAAGATACTGATGGTGCTTCCCCAGTTAGCACTGCAAGGACCAAAGCAATTGGCAACGACGCTACACGACTACTTCGCCCGCCTTGAGCAGACGGATATTCGCCTGTACGCGCTCATCCAAGCAAGTTACACTCGTGATCTCAGATTGGTGCTGCAAACGCTGATGCCTTCTCCTGCGATGGTGCTGCGACCAGAAGACGAAGTTTCGGACAAAGTGAAGATTGTTGCGAAGATCGTAGAGGCGTGCAACTTCACCACCCAGTCGCGAGCCATCGTGTTCGTGCGGCGCCGCAAGACTGCCATACAGCTCGCCGAGATCATGGAGAAGATCCCGTCGTTGCGGGCGTTGAACCCCACGCGTTTCATTGGCCACAACTCATTTGAAGGCATGTCTTGGGAGGAAGAACAAAAGCCGACACTCGATCGGTTTCGCCGCGGTTTGATCCGCCTTTTGGTCGCCACCAGCGTACTTGAAGAAGGGCTCGACGTCCCCGAGTGCTCACTTGTCATTCAGTTCGATGGAATCATCGGCATGACGAGTCTGGTCCAAAGCAGAGGACGCGCACGCCGGTTGGAAGGCCGATTCGTGGTGATCTGTGCGCCGAGGATGCAGTACAAGTTGCAGAACATCGTCGATGGCGAGCTCATGATGCTAGAGCTGGCACGAATTGCAGCGAATCATCTGGAATCCAAGAATGTGACGAGGAAGTTGATGAGTGAGAAGCATCTCTTTCAAGAAACCAAAGGGAACGCGCCCTCAAACCAATCGCGCGTTCAAGAAACTCTCGCGGAATGGTCCATCAGGGATTGGAAATTCTGTATCTTGCTAGGCTCGATGCGCTCTGGAGGAAACCTCTCAGCCAATGATCGAGATGCAGCTCTCCGTGCGATTCACGAGTGCAAGGTCGTGGGAATTGCAGCAGTCGACCAAGTGCTTAATCTTGTCGCGTTGGATGCTGTCGGAGAAGGCGAGGGCACGAGCGACTTCTTGGCGTGCTACGAAAGGCTATGCGAACGTGTGCGCTTTGCAATCGAGCGGGAAGCAGCTTCGCGGCGCGCTGTCAAGTCTCATTTTTGGATGCGTATCCTGTCTTTTTCGGATGGAGTTTCGTCAACTGAAATCTCCAAGCTCCACACACGCCAGGCGAACGACCATCTCTCACAGTTCCATCTGCGCTGTAGTGCAATCAGCCGCGGACAGTTCACCACGGAGGAGTCATTCCGAGCATTGGACTCGCAAGACTTCCAGCAGTTCGAAACGCGTTTGCTCAAGGTGGACAACTTGCTGGTGATTGAGGTGAGCGAGGATGTCCGGTTCGAGTTTGACTTGTGTGCCGTGCACAACCACATCTTCTACAAGGAAGCCGTGTCAGCGGACCAGTGGATTCTCTATGCAACGTTTCGCCACGCGCCGAAGATCTGGCAAGCAAAGACGTCGACTCGCTTGTGTGTGGACTTTCACATGATGGCGCTGTCTTTTGCCTTCCGCTTGCATGCGCCGACATCAAGAGCAGTATGGCAGTTGTGTGAAGCGCTTGTGGGCTTCGGCATCGAGGTCAGGGACACGAGAATGGAGCGAATTGAGTCAGCAGAAGAGGTACCACCACCATCCTTCGAGCCAAAAAGCGCGATGTTAGCCTACGCGGTTGAGACGCTTGCTTCCAGTTGCTGCTTTGCGATCGGCCCTCAGCTGCCACAGACTCTCTTGGAGATGGTGCAAAAGCTCAATTGTGACGAGATTGCTGTCCAAGCACTGCTGCGTTTCGAACCGACGGCAACGACTTGCGGAGGGATCGTCACCGAATTTCGCGACTTTCTCGCTGAACACTTTCCCAGCCTGAAAGGTCTCGCGCAGCAGCAGCAGCGCGTCGTGTTGAAGGCCATCGTGACCCCCACGCGCGTTCTGATTGAGAGACCGGAGGGGGCACCAGACAATCGGGTCTTTCGCCACTTTGCTCCTGAGCACTTCCTCTACGTGTACTTTCGCGACGAGAATCGCGAGCTGCTGGATTTCTCCGACCCACTGACTCAACGCCTCCGCTCAGTGATGGTTCGTGGCATCCAAATTGGATCATCGCACTTCCAGTTTTTGGGGTGCTCGTTGAGTCAAATGCGGAACTCCTGTTGCATCTTCACCGATCTGGATCCCGAAGAAATTCGCGCTTGGATGGGCGAGCTGCACACCATCTTCTCACCAGCAAAATATCTGAAGCGATTTGGCCAGGCGTTTTCGTCCACACGAGAAGCCATTCCAGTGCATCCTCAAGTCCTACAAGAGCCAGCGGAAGATATTGAAGACTCCACAGGGCAATACACGTTCACAGACGGCTGCGGCGAAATCACTCTCTCGGCAGCTATGGAAGTGGCGTCCGTGTTAGCGCTTCCTCGTGTTCCCTCCGCTTTCCAGATTCGACTGAGCGGTGCGAAGGGCGTTCTGGTGGTGTCGAACTTCAACGCGAGTGCCGAAGAAGCAGCTGATCAATCGGGCACTCGTGGCGTGAGGCTCCGGAAGAGCATGGTCAAGTTCAGTTCACCGCACAGGACGCTTGAGATTGTTGGCGTCGCAAGCGCTCACTCAGTCGCCTACCTGACGCGCCAGAGTATCACAATTCTCAGCGACCTGGGGATCCCAGACGCAACATTCCTGAGCCTCCAAGATGAGTACGTTGCGTCGCTCGCGATGCTGCTGGTGTCGGACTCGTTGGGATTGATGGAGCTACGCGCTGCTCTACCTCCGGATCAAGTCCGATGGATTGATATCCTCTACGGAAGGCGCGTTGGTGATCAGTGCGAGCTCAACCTCGTGCACCAACTCATCATTCACGCGATCTATCAGTACAAGCTCGTGAACACTGTTTTTCGCGCGCGTATCCCAGTCAGCAAGGGCCGCAACCTCATGGGAGTTGCCGACTTCACGGGGACGCTCAAGTACGGGGAAGTCTTTGTGCAGTATTCGGAGCGTGATCCGAGTGGAGATGCCAATGTCGTGCGCAATGTCGTCTTGAGTGACGTCGATGTGCTCGTCCATCGTAGTCCGTGCCACCACCCTGGCGACGTGCGGCTTCTGCGATGCCGGAGTGATGTACCTCCCGCACTGAAGCTACTTCGCGACTGCATCGTATTCCCGACGAGTGGGCCACGGCCTCATCCTGATGAATGCACCGGCGGAGACTTGGACGGCGACGTCTTTACCGTGATCTGGGACGAGCGACTGCTTCCAGCTCGCGAGAGCATCGCGCCAGCAATGACGCTAAGTGATGATCCAGACGCCACTCAGAATGCCGAAGATGATCGCACGCCAGTCGATTCGCAGCGGCTCATCGAGTTCTATCTCTTAGCCATCGCGCACAACATCTTGGGAGTCGCCTCGAACGCGCATGCCGCTGTCTGTGACGATTCAAAGCTCGGCTCAGCTTCAGAGCACGCATTGAAGTTGGCCGAAATCTGCGCACGTGAAGTCGATTATTGCAAGAATCCAAGGCACATCGAGTTAGTGCAGCAATTATCACCAACCCAGTACCCTGACTTCATGCGGAACCCGAACAAGCCAGCGTACAAGTCGCAGAAGGTTCTCGGCAGAATGTACCGTCGAGCGTTGGCACTGGTGACATGCACTGCGCCACGTAAACCAACTGAGGTTGCTGGCAGACTGGACGAGTCTCTGCTCGCGGGGGGATACGAGACGCACGTCGATCGCGCCAAGATCATGTACGTTCAGTACAAGCACACCATTCGCATGCTGTTGCAGATGAGTGGCGCAACCAGCGACGCCGAGCTGGCGACGGGCATGGTGATCGAAATGCGAAGCGAGTATCGCGCAGAGTACTTCCGTTTCGGGGAGCGCTCGCGAGATGCGTTCTACAAAACGCAGCTCTCGTTCAAGAGGCAGTTCCTGGAGGTTTACGGAAATGAGCCAGCGAGTAACAGGCGTCAAGTAGCTGCTGCGTGGTACGCCGTCGCCTACATGGACGCAGGCAACGATCGCTGCTTGAGCTTCCCGTGGATCCTGGCAGATCTGTTGCTTCAGAACAAGGGTCTTTCGTGTGACGACAAGGATGGGGCACAAGAGCTTGCCACGACGCCCACGCGAGATAGCATTTCTGACCAAGTGATGGAGCTGACGACATGCCAGTTGGAACTTGCCGTTCTCAACGAAGTCCAGGAGCAGTTCGCGACGCTTCTCGCAGGATTCCACGATCGCTTGCAGGCGATTACGGCGCTGAAGTTGGCGCTGGCCCCGCAGTTTGGCACACCAGACGTCGAGTGTGTGCTCTTCGGTTCGTCCAGCTTGCTCACCTTCGAGGCGCAGTCCGATTTGGATGTCGTGCTACGGCCAATTCGAGACGTTGCCGATCTCAAGACTCTTGCGCAATTCGTGTTCACGGCGGAAGGTGTTGGCGACGTCAAACTCATCGAGAACACTCACGTCCCCGTGCTTTCGCTGTCCGTGGAGGGCAACTGGACCGTCGAGATATCCACGTCGCGGAATGGACCGATCAAGACGGCGTGGTTCCGAGCTTACATGGCTGCGTACCCATTCTTTTGGCCCACAGCATTCTTTCTCATGAAGTGGGGCAAGGCTGCCGGGCTCATTCGACGCCGCTGTGTAGCTGGCAACGGAAACGGACGGAGCATGTTCACACCAGTTGGATTCCTGTGGTTACTGCTCTCGTTTTGCCTCGAGAAGAAGTTTGTCGACCCGATCGAGTGCCCGAGTGAAGGTGCGAATCTCACGGAAACCGAAGCGGAGATGGCGTTCTGGACTTCTATTCTTCAGCGTTCGCAATCTGTGTCAGGACACGCCACCACTGCGCGCGTGATCATGAGCTTCTTCTCCTACTTCAGCGACCTCGCGACGCCAACGAGAGCCTTTGGCTTTGATGACCCCTTGGATCCAATCAACAACACGCGTTTGACCGCTGAAGACACGGAGGTGTTCCGCGAAGAGTGTTACGTCGCCCTGCATCAGCTGATCATCTCGAACGGCGAGTTGCTGTCGCTGATGGACAACCAGAAAGACCATCGACGCCGCATCACGCTGAGTCGAGCGCTGAGTAAGCATGTTCACTCAGCACCCGAGTTTCACGCGGCGAAAATCGTTCGAGAGTCGGGCGCGCAGCCGGCGAATGTCAAGTTGACTTTTACGCGCCACTCAAACGCGTTGCGACCCGATTTGTACGTGGCCGACATCGAAGGAGACGGCGCGGCGGTTCGGCTGATTGAAGAGAAGATTGAGCGCATTGAAGAAGCGCTGGGTACGCCGCAGCCTCGCCGCTCGGCGAGAAGCTTTCATCGTTCGGGGTGCTGCTTGCTGCTGTTCGAGGGTGCGCTCTCTCAGAATGAAAAGATCGCCTTCCAGGCGTACGAAGGTCCCCGTCAATCGGTCCATCAGCTCCTTCCTCTGCACCAAGCGCATCTCACGTCATTCATGAACGGCCAGGCATGGGTGGAACACGCAGTGGACTCGTTCGCGACCAAGTTCATCCAGCAAATGGTCAAGTTGTCGCACTTTGAGAAGCTGAATCCTGGTCAGGCGACGGCGAAAGCCATCGCGCGCTTCGGCCACCACTACTTGATCCACCTGCCGTGGTCGTTTCACGAGGAATCCATCACGCTCGCCACAATCGACAAGCTGGAGCAGGAGTTCGAACGAGGGCGCGAGTCAAGGGAGTTGTACGAGTCGGTGATGGTCGCTCGTCAGCGAGATAGGGAGAGTGCGCGCGAAGAGCCCGAGGAAGAGGACTTCTCGACGACCCAGGTAGCATCCCAGAATGGAAGCAAAGGAGATGGTCGCGATGACAACAGTGGCGGGCGTGAAGGCGGTCGTGAAGACAAAGATCACGACAATACAACACCATCCAAGGCGCCGCAGGCTAGGCGCCAGATGAACGGGCTATCGATGGAGAAGGCAAGCGCGCTGATGCTGCGAGATCGTGGCGTGACCAACTCGTTCTACCCGCTCATCGATCCAAGCGTCGCGCCGTTTCTCCACGAGTTTGCACTGAAGCGCAAGCACATGCACATCGCAGGTCGGGATGAGGCGTATCTGGTCTCGATCGTGCAAGGGGCGTACGAGTTCAACGTGCGTCTCACGCCGACGCTCCAAGTGGTCAAGGTGAAGACGCGGGCGTGCCGTTGGCTCAGCGCGACTCTCAAGATGCACCAGGAGCTCCTGGATGACGGCTCGCGCATGGACTCGACACCTGACGTCCGCTTCTACGTGTCTGCGACGGAAGATGCGCCATCGTCGGACCCGCTTCCTCAGCTGCTGGAGCGAGCCTGTCGGAAGGCGAAAGACGGCCACGGCGTGCTCCAGTTTGTGCACGATGCGTCCGATCACGCAGCTGCACAGGCCGGACCCAAGCGAGTCCGCGTGAGCGACGAGCTGGTAGCTGAGGGCGTCACACTCTCGGCCGTGGTGAATGTGCGTCACATCCACTCGACAACGTACCAGAGTGCGAGCGACGGTGTCAAATTGCGTGTGATGGAGGTCGTCGAGTATGCGCTGCCCACTGCCGAGGGCTTTCTGAGCACTGCGGAGAAGACGGAGGCGGAGATCGTGATGCCGCCGCTAACGCCGGAGGCTCGCGTGAGTGTGTCCTTCGCGCGTCGCTTCCTGCTGGCCGGGGTGGAGCTCGTGGCGTTTTTGCGTGAGAAGCAGCGTTTCGGCATGGCCGACGACGAGCCGTGAGTGCGAGTTGGTTGTGAGAAAGGCAACGCCAACTGAATATGGATGTTGCCATTTATGGAATGTTGTTTATGGTAAAATGTGTGACGTCGCCTGCGTCACATTGGTGGATTCGTCCTGTTCTTCTGCGATGCTGCGCGTCGCCTCGTCGCATTCTTGCGTAGCTCCCCGTCTAAAGCGATCGCGAAGAGCTCCACTGAATTTCTGAGTTGGCTGAGAAAAGAACCGCCGCCCTCTCGCTTCTGCGTGCAAATATCGCGCGTCTGGGTCCCTCAGCCACTCCCTGACTCTTCGTCGCTCGCCCGCTCCTCTCTTATCCGCTCACGCACGCCGTGGCTGACAGGCAGCGCGTCTCCGCCTCTCCGTCCGTCTCTGCGGCTCACTGGCTGGCTGTGGGTGACTCGCGTTTGACGCTCGCGCGCTGCGCTTCCGCCGTCACGGGCCAGTTGCCGACAAGCACCAACCGCCTCATTACAACAGCTCTCTGAACCACCATGCAGGCTGTGCGTGTGGCGCGTCGTCTGCGAGACTCGTCGCGCTGGTCGGCGGGCGTGGCGCTCGCGTGCGCGGCCGTCGCGACGGCTGGCAGCGTGGCGTCGGCGCCGGACGCGCGTGCGGAGAGCGCGCTCGTAGCTCGCCAGCTCCACCAACGCCAGCACCAGTGGACGCCTCCTAGCATGCCGTCTGGCGCCGTGAAGGCGCAGCTGCCCGTGTGCGCGGACGTGCGTCAGCACTACCGCATCGACAGCGAGCTGGGCCGCGGTGGCTTCGGGCTCGTGCACTTGGGTCGCGACAAGCAGTCGGACGAGGCCGTCGCCATCAAGCGCGTGTGCAAGCAGACGACCACCAAGGACAAGTTCCTGCAGGAGGTCGAGATCCTGCGCGCTATGGGCGGCCGCCACAACGTCGTGGGGCTGTGCGAGGCCTTCGAGACCAAGGACGCGTACGTGCTGGTGACGGAGCTGGTCGACGGCCAGGAGCTCTTCGACCACCTCGTGACGAACGGCGTGTTCACGCAGCGCCGCGCGCAGGCGCTCACGCGTGACATCGCCCAGACGCTCGTGTACTTGCACTCGCACGGCGTCGTCCACGGCGACCTCAAGCCCGAGAACATCCTGCTCTCGCGACAGAGCAGCATGCGGCTCATCGACTTCGGCCAGGCGTTCCGTGAGCACATCTCGTCGGAGCGCACGCGCTGCATGGGCAGCGGCGTCGCCACCGTCGCGTACGCCGCGCCAGAAGTGCTCTCGCAGCACGCCAAGTGCAGCAGCCAGACGCCCGCGGCCGGCAGTGCCATCGACATGTGGGGTCTGGGCGTCGTGCTGTACATCGTGCTGTGCGGCTACCACCCGTTCGACCCTGAGAACGACGCCAGCGACAGCGAGCTGGCGGCGCGCATCCGCAGCGGACGCTTCGAGACACAGTCGGTCGAGTGGAAGGCGCTGCCGTCGCAGGCCCGCGACCTCATCCAGCGGCTGCTGCAGGTGGAGCCGACGCAGCGCATCACAGCCGAGGAAGCACTGATGCACGAGTGGCTCGCGACGGCCGACGCCTTGAGCCAGTGAACCACAACCACGCCCTAGAGATACCGGTACATGACGATGCATTTCCACCGACCCATACAGACATAGAGACCCGATATATTATGAAATCTATCTATTGGCGGCGCCCGGCGGCGTCTTCTTCCTCCTACCACGTCGATCTAGTCGCTGTCGCTGTCGCTGCTGGCCTTCTTCTTGTGCTTCTTGTGCTTTTTGCTCTTCTTCTTGCTGTCCTCGTCGTCGCTGTCGTCGTCGCTGTCGGCGGCCTTGCGCTTCTTCTCCTTCTTGGCCTTCTTTTCCTTCTTGGCCTTCTTCTCCTTCTTCGACTTCTTCGCGTCTTCTTCTTCTTCTTGCTCGTCGTCGTCCTGCATGACGACGTCCTCGGTCTCTGTTCTTGAGCTCTTGGTCTCCGCAGCCACGGTCTCAGCGCCGTCGTGGTAGAACGGACACGAGTCTCCACGCACACACGACCGCGAGTTCTGCCAGTTATAACACACCGACTGGAAGCGCTTCTGGTACTCGGAGTGGGTAGTCCTCACGGCCGCTGCCGCCACGACCGCAGCAGCGGCGGCCGCAGCGGCGTCGTCGCCGTCCGTGTGGGCGAATCGACAGGACGTGCCACGCATGCAGCGTCCGCGCTGGAAGTTCCTGCAGATGGAGATCGTCGGCACGACCGCAGGGGCGACAACGGGCGTGGGCGCCGCGGCCACCGGCACGGAGGCGGCGTCCACGTGGCGGAAGCGGCAGGCCGCGCCTCGCTTGCACTTTCCCTTCAAGTAGTTCTGGCAAATCGGTGCGTCCTCGTCGGCGGCCGTGGCCTCGCCTGGAGGACCTGCCTGTGCGAAGGGAGCTGGCACGGCGGCTGGTGCACGGGCGTGAGTAGTAGGGGCGGCGACAGCAGCGACGATCTCTTCCGTGGCTTCTACGTGGCGGAAGCGACACGCTGAGCCACGCTTGCACTTGCCCTTGACGAAGTTCTGGCAAATCGGCGCGTCATCGTCCGCAGCAGTGGATTCTCCACCGGCGACCGCCTTCTTCTCAGCGGCAACGCTGGTGGCTGGCGTGGCTGCTGCGGGGGTCGCGTCGACAGCAGCAGCTTCCGCAGTCGCCTCGACGTGACGGAAGCGACACGAGTCGCCGCGCTGACACGTGCCCTTCTGGAAGTTGAGGCACACGGGCGTCTCATCCACTGGCGGCGTGTAGCGCGAGCGTTCGACCTTCGGAACAGCGGCGGCTCGCACTGCAGGCGCGGCCTGAGGAGCCGGCGTGGCCGACGACGCGTCCACGTGGCGGAATTTGCACTTGTCGCCACGTGAGCACTTGCCCTTGAGGAAACTCTGGCACACGGGGATCTCTTCTTCTGGCTCCTCAACTGGCTCCGCTTCGTACGTTGGCTGGTAGTGGCTCACAGGCCGAGCCACAGGCGCGGACACACGCGCAGCCACCGGAGCGGAGGCCTCCACGTGGCGGAATTTACAGTTCTCGCCTCGCTTGCACTTGCCCTTGAGGAAGCTCTGGCAGATTGGGATGCCCGACTCGTCCTCCTCTGGAGCCGCCGCCTCGAACTCAGCGTCTTGATGAGTTTGCTCGGTGCGGGCCACGATCGCGCCGTCGTGCGAGTTGAGCACGTGGGCGAACTTGCAGTCATCGCCACGCGGACACTGGCCGGACTGGAACTTGTGACAGATACCCTTCTTCAGCTTCCGCTGCAGATCCTCTCGCGCCTTGTCCGTCGCTTCGTCTCGGGCGCCGTAGTCGAGGTTCATCGGGCGGCCCATGACGACCGTGCCGTCGAGCTGCACGGCCTTCTCGCACGCCGCGCCGTCGTAGAACTGCACGTAACCGAAGCCGCGGAACTCCTTCGTCTCGACGTGGTTGGCCAGACGCACGGCCTTGACGTCGCCGCACTGCTGGAAGACCTTGCGCAGCACCTTGTCCGTGATATCGTAGGGCAGGTTGCCCACGTACACGCTCGTGCAGCCCTCGGGACACGGCCCGAAGACCTTTGTGGGGCGACGCGGCTGCACTGGCTGAGCGGAGCTGCCGTTTGCATTAGCGCCGCCCGCCTTGTCGGTCTTGGGAGCCAGGAATCGCACATTCAGCACGCGGTTCTCCCATTTCTACCGAAACCCAACAAACGCGTCAGCCACGACTGCAGTTTTAACGCAAACAGAATGAGAATTGAGAAGCAGCAACGCACCGTCTGGTTCATGGCGCTGACGGCCTCGAGCGCGTGCACGTATTCGCTGAAGGTGATGAAGCCAAAGCCCTTGGACTTGCCGGTCTTGGGGTCGTATACGACCTTGGACTGGAACATCTCGCCAAACGGCCGGAACTTCTGCGCCAGCATGTCGTCATCCCAGGTCGCAGGGATGCCGGCCACGAAGACCTTGTTGCGGTCGCGCCAGAGGTCTGCGTCCGCCATGATTGCCGGAGATACAGGCGCCGATCGCGAAGAGCTACGAGCCAATTGAGCCAATTGGCAGGATTGGCGCCGAGGATGACAACCAACAGACACGAACCCATTTACTAGCTGTATCCTACAAAGTACGATTCAGAGATAGGTACATGAATCCACTAAGTACGCATATCAAGACTCGAAACGACGCGGAAGGTGCTGGCCACGTTCGCCGCAAGGTCCACGCGGAAGGTTTCGCCATGAGAAGGCGACATTTGCGAGCGTGAATAGAGAGCCAGGGGATGCTGAGGAGAAGGTAATGGCCAGTGGCGCACAGTGGCGTTCATTTCCGAATCGCCACGAGCAAGTTGGAACCCAGCAGCTACGATCATGAACGACGCCGAAGACCTGTGTGGGTGCCTGGCGTGTGCAGCTCTGTGCGGCGTGTGCTGCGTGGCGGCTGCGGAAGAAGACAAGCGAGAGCGAGAACGCGCCGCTGCCAGCGCCTATGGGCAGCTGAAGGCACCGATGATCCAGGTGCAGCCAGTGGCCGTGGCGTCGCCCCGCAGCCAGAAGGCGTACTACGAAGAGTTCACGCGAGCGCAACGCGAGGCAAGGCAAGCAGCGAAGAAGAGCAATCCAACTGCCTCATACTACTGAGAGAACGGCAGTTGAATGCACGCAGAAGAACGGAAGAAGACGGAACGATCTTGTCGCTCATAGGGCAGGCGACACGGTCGATGGATGTGGTTGGAGGCGTATAACTCTATTAGAATACAACCGAGAGAAACACTTTTGAAACAAAGAGCTCATCGGAAGCGACGCAGGCGTTGCACAGGCTGGCTGGCGGCGGACGAGGGCTCCGAGTACAGTTGGCTCTGGGACTGCGTTGCGCCGCCCTCGTCGGTGTGGTCGTCGTTGAGCTTGGCGAGGCGGTAGAACTTGTTCAGCGACTGACATGTTCATCAACAACACAAATGTGAGTTGTAGTTCCACGCGTAATGATCGCTTGGATTTCACACGTACGCCGGTCATAAACTGACGAACAGAGTTGATCTCGAGTCCGGCCACGTTGTTCATCTACCCAAGCAGAGATGCGATTGAGAAGCTGCAACTTTAACGGCATCCGCTGATACGACACGCACCTGAATGGCGTACGCCGTGCCGCCGTTCTGGACGTCGGTGGCGATCTTGTAGAGACCGTTGCGGATCTTGTCCTGACGCACGTTCTGGATGTCCTCCAGCAGCGAGCGGATGTGCTCGATCTGATCGATGTCCTCAGCCGCGCTGAGTCACAAAGCGCACGTGGAGTTAGCGCTTGGATGAAGAGCGCAATCCTGCATGGTAATCATGGTTCCGTACTGTTTGAACAGCAGCGACGCGATCTCGAGATAGTGGAACGGCAGCTCCTCGAACACGTCGCCGTCCTTCTCTCGCTCCAGTCGACGCGTCAGGAAGTCTGCGGCAGAACCACAATCGCACAATCAGGGATGGATGCACACACGCACGAACTCATGATGAATCCTACCGACGGAGAACCAGGTCGGCTCTACGAGGCGACACTTGTTGAGCTGCTTGAGCATGACGGCGAGCCACAGCGGCACGCGCGTGGTGATGCCCGGCTGGAACGGACCAAAGTCGCCCTGCAAACACCAGAAGCAGTCAGTAGGGACTCTATCGCCGTGGCTCGGTGGCACTGGACGCACGCTGATGAAGTTGAGCACGCCGTCGTTCTCGCGGATGCCGAAGTGCGGCACGATATC
This sequence comes from Pythium apleroticum, assembly GCA_023337875.1. Classification (NCBI taxonomy): domain Eukaryota; phylum Oomycota; class Peronosporomycetes; order Pythiales; family Pythiaceae; genus Pythium; species Pythium apleroticum. The sequence goes on along the minus strand of JAADXN010000353.1, from coordinate 7,731 downwards.
AATGAGCTCCTGCTCAGCCTACAGACAACACCAGACGCACATAAGCCACGTGAGCCTACGCGCCAACATTTTCCACACGTATGGAAGTGCGACGCACGAGGAACTCCATCTCGCTGGCCGTGAGGCGGCTCCATTGCGGGGCGTTCGTCGTCGACATGATCGCAATGTTCGCTTGGCGCGTTCGGCTTGGCTGGATTTTGGCGGGTAAACTGAGTACTGTATCCCCCGCAGTACACGATACGATGGTAGTCCCTTCGACAGGCTAGACATCCCTCTGTAAGAGGGTGCGTATCCATCTATCTGTTTGCGGAGGCTGTGTTTTAACATCCCAGCATCGGATGTTTCTTCGGCGCCGACCTTTGGACCTCTTGGTTGGCTACATCCGCCAATCCCAATCGGCCACTCGCGTGATCCTCCAACCCTAACGGCTACCCTGCTGTTCTGGAACAATTATCGCTGGCGCCGGCAGAGAGTTTCCTTGGTTCATCTGAGAGAGAACCGACATCGGTTCCACGGCAAGATCGGCTCCAGGGCTAGGGCGGCTTTCGGTTCTGCCACAGTTGGTAACGGCGCTGGAAACGCATGGCAGTTCCATGCGAAGAGCTCCGTTGGCAATGACGGCGCGCCCGTAGGTACTGTACGGCATTGGCACTCGACCTGTACAGTAGTCGAAGAAGAAGACGAAGAAGAAGAAGACGGCGCAGCCCAGTGGCTGACTGGAGCGCTGGCTGACTGACTGCCGCACACCGAAGGATGCTCACGCTGGACGTGCCGCGCCCCTCGCGAGCAGCGCCGTCGCAGCGCTCGCTGTACGCGCAGCCACTGCCCCACCAGCGCCGCGCGTCGTTCTCGCATGCGCAGTCCACGCCGCAGCACGCACACCGCCGCAGCAGCTTCGGTCCCGGCGACCGCTTCGACATGAGCGACGCGGTGGCCGCCACGCCCACGCGCAGAGGCACGCTGCGCCGCGGCAGCCACCGGCGGTCGTCGCGACTGCCCAAGGTTGAGCCGCGCGACATCACGGCGCTGCTCAGCGTGAAGATCTCGGTCGACGGCTACGAGTACAACCGCTCCACCATGGAGCACCCGGAGTTCCAGGTGTCCACGCGCATTGAGTTCCAGTGCAAGCAGCACGGCAGCAAGCGCCTCGAGTCGAGCTGGACGCTGCCGCGCACCTTCCAGGCCTTCCAGGGCTTGGACGTGCAGCTGCGCCGCACCGCGCGCTTCGAGCAGATCATGTGCAACATCTCGCCGCCTCGACCGCACCGCCGCCGCACGTTCTTCCGCATGGACCGCTCGGCATCGTTCCTCGCGCGGCGCTGCGCTGAGCTCACGGAGTACCTGACGATCATCATGTCGCATCCCGAGATGCGGCTCACGCGGTTCCTGGATCCGCACACGTCGCTCGTGCTGCGGTATTTTTGCAACTTCGACGTCGGCTTCGGCGACCGCGTGCGCGTGCTGGCCAACCAGTACGAGGACTGCAAGCTGTGTCTGGACGACGTGAGCCGCGACCGCGGGGCCGACCGCTTCAGCGACCTGGAGCTGGCGACCGTGCAACTGACGCTAGCTGACGCCGGTCCGCAGTGTAACCAGCAGCAGGAGCTGATGCAGCGCGCGCTGCGTTCGTCGTTTGCGAGCGTGTCGCGTCGCTCCATGATCAGCGACGCACCGTCCAAGGCCGACTCCGTGGCCGATGAAATGGAAGCCAACCTGCTCGACGACCGCGGCCGCAACATCGCCATGTGCCAACGCATCAACTGCGGCTGCCAAAAGCTGTCCTTCCGCGTGACGGAGGGAACGATGACTCGCATTCTGCGGCTGCGCGGCTTCCGCCCGACGTTCCGACCAGTGGACGTCGAAGGCCCCACGGCTCTCCACTGCGTGCTGTATCGCCTGCAGCAGTATAACGATCTTGACAGCAAGCTTTACAACATTCTCCGAGGGTTCGCGGGTTCCAAAGCGCCGACTGAGAGTAGCTGCACGGAAAGCGAAGGCGACGAAGATCAGGCAGACAGCATGCAGCTCGCCGGCGGCGTGGAGCTGCTGCGCGAGGCGCTCGCCAACTATGCACTGCTCTACGTGAACTCGCTGGAGCCGCATTTCCACATGAGTGTCGTCGAACTGACACGGAAGATCCACGCGTTCAAGAGCCGGAAGCAGCAGCGAGTCGGAGCCGTGGAACTCGTTCTGCTGTGCTCGATGCTGGATCTGACGATCGTGCTCATCACCAACGACCACGAAGGCACCGTGCAGGAGATCTTCCCACTGCCAGGGCTCAAGCCGATCCGACGGGGCGGACGGATACTGATGACGCTCGGCTACATCCTCCCGACGATGGTCTGCGTGAACGGACTGTACCTACTGGCAGACAGCAACAAGCCGAACGACGCGCCCGTGTTCGAGCCCACGATGTGGCAGGGTCTCGAAGAGATGGATCGGTGTCTCATCACACTCATCGAGCAGCACGTGCTCCAGTCGGAGCTGCGCCGCGTGGAGGACTACGACTACGACCCGGAGTTCGCGGAAGTGCTCCGCCGAGAGATCCTGCAGGCCGTGTGGATGAATATTGACCAGCACCCGACCGTGTTCAAGGACTTCGAGCGGCAGGCGCTGCAGTACGGACGATCGCGGACCACCGCCAGCCAGTACTTCGCCTACTTGGAGCTCGTGTTCGGACTCGACGGCGCCGCGTACCTCGTGGACTTCCTGCTCCATATCCTGCCGGAAGTCAACCTGCGCAAGCAACTGCTTCGTGCGCGATGGCGAGGCGTCCACAGGCAGCTCACCAAGCGCGTCGCTGCCGTTGCCTCCTCAGCATGAAGATGACACGACGCGCTCACTCGCAACTCTGTAGTTCCATGCCACGCACGGCTCCTGCGCGTGTGGCGTTGTAAGATACGACACTCCATTCAATAGACGCATTTTCACCCACGACGCTGACTTCCCACGTCGTATAGCGTGGCGTTGGCGCATCCGTTGCAGCAGCGGAGTTCGAGTCATTGCTGGGCAGGTGCAGCGTCGTCGGAATGTCCAAAAACTGCCTACTGAGTGTCGGACGAAAGGACGCGAGCGAGGAGTCACATCCCTACAAGCAGAAGCTGATCTACATACCAGCGCACCATGGACGAGCTGCGGGAGCAGCACGCTGCCTGGTGCAAAAGCCTGCAGTCTGCCGTGCAGGCGGACGGCTGGGGCCAAGTGCTGGAGGCTGTCGAGGCCTACGAGCGGTGCGTGCGGTCGATGGCTGATGCAGTGACTGGAGGACACTCACGCTCTTGTGTCAGACTGGCGGAAGAGTTGGAGCAGGCGATTCCCGACTGCCACGGTCTCTCGAGCGAGCAAAAGGCGAGTGAGTTTGCAGTCTTGTCTACATAAGATAGTCGTTCCCACGCTGCAGATTTCGCATGCAGAATGCTCTCCAGAAGACCGCGCGGTCGGTGGACCTGCGGGCCAAGTGCCTCAGCTCCGTCGATGGCGAGCGCGACTCGCCCACAAAAGACGACATGGAACACATCCTCGATGGTGAGTTCATCGTGCTGTCCTGTCAGATGCCGCATCGCACCGAAGGGCTAACTCACGCTGGTGCCAGTCCTGCGAGACCTGCTGACGACGGAGGAGCAGCCCGTGTTTCCGCTGGACGTGGCAGGAGCGCGCACCATGAAAGCCAAGACGTCCACTGTTCAGGTCGTCGAGGCCGAAGACAACGACGACGCGTTGGATGAGCTGGCGGAGTGCGCCGTCGGTACGAAGCCATTGAATCGGCCTGCTGGAGGCACGTATCTGGACATCCAGGTCGTCAAGGTCGGTCTGAAAGACGCTCCGGCATACGTGAACCCGACTGTGGTGGTGTCAGTCTACGACAAAGACGGCAAGCGCATGGAGGAGCCCAAGGAGACGGTCGTGGGCTCCTGCGATGAGCCGCAGCACGTCTGGTTCCGCAAGGCCACCGTTCAACTGGAGACCAGCGTGCAGCTCATGGAAGAGCGTACGTGGCTCGTAGGCTTGTTGGATGACGAAGTTCTAATGGTCGTATCTGCTTGCATACGATAGGCGGCGCGGCCGTGTTCCTGGAGCTCTACCACTACAAGGCGAAGAAGCGCAAGAAGTCGTGCCGCTGCTGGGCTCTGATGGAGATGGACGAAGTCCAAGCCGGCGACGAGCCGACGGCGCTGGCGCTGGAGCTGTACCAGAAGCCCATGGACCCCAAGCGCAAGCGCATCAACCTCTTCACGGTCAAAGAGCTGTTCCTCCACGTCCAAGTGCAGGCGACGGCTGTGCATTGATGGCACAAAGAGGGGCTCCCACAACAGAGAAAATCTTTGGTCTCGTTCCCCTATTCGACTTGTTGTACAACGATCTCACTAGAGGCCTACGCTGCCGCACTGTGGAGGTAGAGAAACCGAGTCCACACACACGAGCAGTCCATCCACGATGGACGGTCAAAGGCCACGGCTGGAGAGTCCAACTGCACTCGCTCCAGAATCGGTACCTGCTGATGGTGGACCTGCTCGCGCACAACCCCACAAGCCAAACAGGTTCGAGTGAGGGGTGGAGGAGCGGGCTCAGAGGACACGAGTCTTGCACTGACTTGAACGCACTATGCACACTAACCCGAGTTGCTCGCGGCGACCACGTAGTCGAATCCGAAGCGGATCTTGCGTTTGCCGCCTTGCAGACTCTCCCGCACGCGCGTCTCGAACTGCGTGAGCGTCGCGCCCATCGCAGCGGCGAGCGCGTCGTCCTGGAACCACTTGAGTTGGTTCCGCGCCACCTTGAGCTGACGGCCGATCGTCTCCACCGTGTACACGTTCGTCATCTGCACGCTGTCGGTGACCTGCAGTCCGCTCTTCTGGAGCTGGCGCTGCGTCCACGTGAGTGGGAACTCCCTGTAGCAGCGACGCCCAGCCAGCAGAATGCACGCATCGCGCACACGCGCCATGTCCTGCACGAGGGCTGCGTCCTCGTCCGTCGGCGGCGCACAGCAACGCGCCGTGCACTGGGCCTGTCCGGGCGTGTGGTCGCTCGAGGTCTTGGTCTCCGTGAGCGGCTCCAGCCCAACCACGTACATGCGGCCGTGCGGCGCGAGCATGGGCTTGAGTCGGTCGAAGATCTCGTCCTGAAAGAACGGCGCGAAGCCCTCGATCGAGCCCACCAGGTAGTCTGCGTGCAGATCACGCCACGCGATCAACTCTCACTTCCATGGATCTGATGTACTGGTCGCGAGCGTACCTGCGACGATGACGTCGAACGGCGCTTCACCAGCCAGGAACGAAGCGTCCAGCCAATTGCCGGCGTGGACTTGCAGCGGCGGGCCGCCGTGCGAGCCAAACTCCTTGGTGAGCTCGTCGGCCAGCGGCTTCTCGCCCGTGACTGCCACGATCTGGGAGATCTCCGGCGCCAGTCGCGTGAGCCAGCGCAGCGAGTGGCGGCCCGTGCCAGCATCCAGCACGCGGCCCCATGGTGCGCGGCCACTCTCGGCCACAGCAGCCTCTTGGGTCTCAATCCAACGGAACAGCGAGTCGGTCGGCGGCGGTGGCAGCGTCATTTTGGTGATGAGGTGGAAATGCGCGACAAGGGACACGCCTGTCCGATTATTAGCCAATCGACATCATCGCGACTGAATTGTATCCAATCAGGTAAGACCCAGACTGAATTACAGCCAATTATATTGGAGCGGAAGTCGTTGAGGCTTCTCTTCAGGAGCATTTGCACTGCTCGAGTTGCGAGCTCCTGCGCCATGATCACTTACTCCCCCAAAACTGGTGGCTACGTCTCTGTTTCAGTCTGTCCTGTGAGCCTGAGTGGCGTCTTGAGCTGCAGTCAAGTCGCCTGTCTACTTCTTCTCCTGGTAGAACAGGAACAGCACGCTGAACACGAACACACCGGCCATCATCGAGAACGCCGACGTGTAGTACGGGTACGCGGCCGGGATGAAGCGCTCGTACTCGTCGTGCTTGAACGGGCGCAGCGACACCTGCTTGGTGGTGTACAGCGTCGTGAGGCCCAGGCGGCGGTACAGCACGCGGAACTGGAAGATGCCGTAGGCGTCGGGCGCCTCGAACGTCACGCTAAAGTGGCCCTTGTTGTTGTGGGACATGGTCTTGCGCACGTACGGGTCCAGCATCACGAACTCGAGCTGCACGTCCGAGGCCTTGAAGGGCACCCACTCGCCGTTTCGCAGCTCCTGGATGTCGAACGAGTACGTGAGGTTGTCCTTGACGCGGTACACGAGCGAGTCACGCGCGATCTCGGCGTCCGGGTACAGCGTGATCGGCTGGTCCGGGCGCTCGGCGTCCTTGAGCATCTTGTCTGGCGCACTGCCATCGGCACGCTGGTGCGAGATGTTGGCCATGCGCAGCACGCCGCTCTCCTGGAAGACCCACTTGGTCACGGCGTCGCTGAAGGCCTCGTTCGAGAACGCGTCCGTGAAGTACTTGTCGCTGAACAGGTCCAGCGAGCCGGAGAAGAGCATGCGCGCGTTGTTGCGCGCCTGCACGGCGGTGACGAGACCGATCTCGTTGCCGAACAGCAGGTCGTTCTCGACGACCTTGGCGGTGATCTCCTTCACTGGGTTCGTCGAGTACGCGGTTGCTGGCGCCGTGAGCGCGTGGAAGCCCAGGATGTTGTTCGGCTCGAGGCTGAGGCCCACGCCGCTGTACGCCACTGGCTTCTTCTTGCCCTTCGGGTCGGCCAGGGTCTTGCCCACAACGCACTCCGAGTTGACGAAGTCCGAGGCCGCGACCACCGAGTTGTAGATGTCGCTGCCATCGGCGATGGCGTTCACGTGGTCGATCACGAGGTTGCCCTTCTTCTCGAACTCGACGCCGCACTCGAGCGCGAAGTCGCGCTGCAGCTTCGTCAGCTTGGTGCTGTAGCCCATGCGACACAAAACGACGTTCAGTGTCTCATTCAACGTGCACTTTGCCACCAAACGCAAGCCATGACGCACCTGGAGCTGAGCAGCACGTTGCCGCCCTGTTCCACGAAGTTGAGCAGGTCGGCCTTGGCCAGCTTGCCGAGCTTCTTCTGCGGCGAGAAGATGACGAGGTTGTCGAAGGCGCGCACGCCGTACTCCTCCAGCACGAGCTCTGGGTCGTTCACGAAGAAGCTGAGCTCATGGCCTCGCTCTATGGACGCAATACACAGACACAGAGTCAGATCTCCATCCTCAAGATACGCGGCTGACATCGGGCGACGCACTGGAGAGAAGCTGGAAGAACTTGGAGTGCGTCTGCTGCACGTCGTCGGACTCAAGCAGCACGGCGGTGCGGAAGGCGGCGGCGCCGGCGGCCAGCAGCGCCGCGCAGAGGCACAGGGCCGCGGTCAGGAGATGCACGCGTGGCATGCTGTCGTCGCGCTTTTGATCTTTTGCCACGAGGGGGTCAGAATGACAAGGGGAACGTACTGTACGAGACACAACAAGGAGACACGTCACCAAAAAGATCAGCGACCAAACCTCGGCGTTATTACTAAATAGTCACTCATCTTGCCATTTTCGTCCTAATAGGTCACTGAAAGTTTTGGGCATTACTATTCGGTTACTACCACTGAAATAGCGTAAATATTTTGTCACGCCAAACGCAAATGAGCGCTTAGAGAGCGGAGCCCCACCGCAGCGCAGCGGAGGTCGGGGGCGCGGCGCGTAGCGCGGAGTACATGTATTGACAAGGAGTTTGCTTCTAGTTTGGAGCCACCGTAGCGAAGCGGAGGTCGGCGACTTGGGGAGCG
>JAADXN010000352.1:0-26759 GCA_023337875.1 Pythium apleroticum | reverse complement strand
ATTCAGCAGCTCGAGACGAACATTTTGGTGTGTGAAACTTGAAATCGACTTTTTGGTCCCCGCATCGAGGTCCTTCATGCCGAGAACTGTAACTCAGCCTCCAGAGCGAATTCTAAGTCGCTGAACACGGCAAAACGAAGCTGAAATCGGGATCTAGGCGACGGAAGCGGAAAATCGCGATTCGTACTTTGGTCGATAAGTCTACTTTTGATTTATTTCGTCTCATTTATGTCCTGAGCCGAACACGGCAGTGACTGGTCACAATGCTCGCTTGCTTGTCTTCGACCGTCCAATTCCACATACGAGGCCGAAAATCAACATGACGGCCACGTCATCTCCTCCGTCACTCATGTGGCATGTGACGGGCGCGCTCGTCGACCTCTGGGACGCGTTACAAGTCGAGCTACATGGGCAGTACCCTTTACAGCGTGTGAATGATCTTCACGCGTACTCACGAACGACAGGCGCATGGCGTGTGGCCCTCACATGTCTTCTAACGCCCATACCGTGTCTGGTGCTCGTCTTGCTCATGGATTTCATCCCCCTTCGGGACCCGCGTGAGGGCATTCAAGAGAACTACGTCTTCTGGCTCCGAGACTGGCTCGCAGTCGCCTTCATGACGCTTGCCGTGCTCGAACAGTTCCGCACTTGTCTCCCCAGACTCCCCATTTCCAACTTCGCAATGCTCGCGATCACCGTCTTCGCCACGTCCTTTGGCGTGGGCTGGCAGTTGGCCGGCGCCTACATGGTCGGCTTTCCCGTACCGTTTTCGCTGATCTTCGGGACGATGATGTGGACGCCCGCGGTGATCACAGGCTGCTCTGTGCTTTGGGGGAAGAAACTCATGCGGGACAAAGCGCTACTGAATGACATGCTCGAGTATCTCGTCGCGTTCATGTGCCAGGTCTCGCTCACGCTCATCTACCCGGCGTACATCTACGTCTTCAACAGCCTCAGCGGCTGGCCCCAGAACGCCTTTGTGCTTCTATTGCCTTTCATCAAGATCGTCACCAAGAACTGGATCAGCCGCTTCCTCCATGACGTCGACGACGTGAAACCCGAGGTCGTGATCTTCAACATCGAAGTCTTCAACGCGCTGTACATTTCGTGTTCGCTGTCCTCGGCCAGCTCGACCGCGACGACGATCTTGGTGATGCTAGTGGACTTGTTACAGGCGTGGCTGTCGTTACGAGACATCGACTATTTGAAGCAGCAGCTCGACCAGATCATCGCCAAGCTACCACATGAGTCTGGCGTGACTGTGTCGAACTACAGGTTCTTGGACGTGTGCGAAGAGCTACTGCGAGATGCGCAGCTGACCAGCAACCCACAGTTGAAACCGAGTCGCGTGGAGTCGCTGTACTCCAAGATCGTCAAGGGCAGAACGCGACGAGCACTCTACGTCCAATCCACACGATTTATCAACCAAGATCCAGGAAACTCTCCAGCTCAACAGGACACCGGTCTCGCGTTTGATGATTCCAAGCTCCAGAAGAAGTCGACCTCGGGACTCACGAGACGCGAGGTCAAGAGCGCAACGGTCGCTCCCGTAGACAGCCAGGCGATGGAGCCTTCCACGGACCAGCCACCAACGACAGCACAAGCAAACGTACCTCCGCAGCCACCGGCTACTGTGCCTTCGCGATTCAGTGCGTTGTCGCTGATAGATCGACTCCAGTTCGTCCACACGTCGATGAAGATGCTGTTTCTCACCGAGTTTGTCGTGCTCGTCGAGTACACGGAGGTGATCATGCCGGTCATCTACACCATGTACCTGATTGCCATGTCCAACGTGCCGAACCGCCAGTTCTACCCGAGTCTCGCCGTGCTGAGCGAGCCCGAACTCGAGGAGATCATGACGAGTGTCATCATCTACTCGGTGCTGGAGCTGGTGTCGTGTTTGCTATTCGCGCTGCTAATCAACCGCAAGCTCAGGATCTCGACGCTGCACCAAGTGGCGTTTGTGCTTGACAAGCACGCGTCTGACGTCCAGTCGAAGCTCGTGCTGTGGACGTTCTACGTGGTCCAGTCGATGCTCGTCCACTTCGGTGCGTACTGCCCACTCTATGAGCCTGGTCTCTGTTGGCACTCACTTGGTCGTTGTTACTGTGTCTACTGTATACCAGGCGTTGACTTCTCCATGAAGTTTGCTTGGCTTCATCACCAACCTTGAAGCTTGTTGCCTGCTCGCTCGGTGCATCCAACTGCCAGCCCTGGAACTCTCACCACTGCTCGTGGGCTTCTTCTCAGGTACCCGTCGTATCGGGAGCCACTTTATCACAGACACAGAGAGTGCCACGAGAATAGCAATCCTTCCCAATAAATGCCCGCCCAGATTTAGCGCATGTGTGGCGTTTATTCATAGCCTCCATACTGTTGTTCACCCAGTTGCGTTGTCAGCCGTCAGCAACGCCTGACAACGCACCCCAACTCGCCGTCGATCAGACTCGTCGAGACGCCACTATCTCTTCTCGGCTGGTGATCATGATGGGGTCGACTGCCACGTTCTCCGACCGCGGCCTGTCCCAGTCGATCGTGTGGCGCGTCGGCAGGAAGCTCATCACGTGGTGGGATGCGCTGCAGATCGAGCTCCACGGCCAGTACCCGGTCTCGCGCATCAACCAGCTCCAAGCCTACAGACACTCGACGTCGTACGTGCGAGTGGCAGTAGTGTGTCTGCTCACACCAGCTCCATGTCTGCTGCTGGTCACACTGCTGGATACCGTTTCGCTCAAAAGCCCACGCGACGGCATCTACAAGAACTACGTGTTCTGGATCCGCGACTGGCTCGCTGTCGCGTTCATTACTGTCGCGATTCTCGAGCAGTTCCGCAAGTGCCTGCCGAAGCTGCCCATGTCCAACCGAGCCATGGCCATGCTCACGATCATCGGCACCAATGCTGGCGTAGGCTGCCAGTTCGTCTGTGCCCATTTGATTGGCTTCCCTTTGCCGTTCGCGATGGTATTTGGCGAGATGATGTGGACACCGGCCGTCGTGATCTCGTGCGGGTTCTTGTGGGGGAAGCTGCTCCTGAACGACCGCACACTGCTGGGAGAGATGCTCGAGTACGTGGTCGTGCTGCTGTGCCAAGTCGCGCTCACGTTCATCTACCCAGCGTACATCTCCGTGTTCAACTCGTTGACCGGGTACGTCCAGAACGGCTTCGTCATCATGCTGACAGTAATCAAGCTCGGGACGAAGAACTGGATCAGCCGCTTTTTGAACGGTGTCGACGACCTCAAGCCGGAGGTCATCATCTTCAACATCGAAGTGTTCAATGCGCTGTACGTGTCGTGCTCCCTGTCGACCGCCAGCTCGTCGACGACCACGGCCTTGGTGATGGTCATCGATGTGGTCCAATCGTGGATCTCGCTCACGGATATCGATCGGCTGAACGTGAAACTGCATCGGCTCCTCGCGAAGCTGCCGCCTGACGTCCGCGCTGCCACAAAAGACAAGAACTTCATGGCCATCTCCGTGGAGCTGCTGGAAGATCCGCAGGTCCACGACCACCCACAGCTCCAGAGTCGCAAAATCGAGAGCTTCTTCTTCAAAATCGCCAGAGGCCGAGCACCAGCGATCAAGTACACGGCACCACCGGTGCCAGACGAAGAACAGATAGTAGCCGAGCAGACAGCGCCGCCTACAGCAAACGACCACACAGAAACTGAATCTCAGCAGCTCGTGCGGAAGTCAGCACTCCCTCCGCTCAGGACGACGACGAAAGCGGCGACGGTGGTTCCAACCTGTCAACAGGATGCAGGCCAGTGGCCATTAGAAAAACCGGCCGACAACAACAACGCCAGTGTGGACTCGATGTCCAAACTGGTCCCAGCCGCGCGTGCACACGAGTCGCCGTACAGCTCCCTCTCCCTCTACGATCGCGTGGCGTACGTGGAGACGGCCGCCAAGTTGTTGTTCCTGACCGAGTGTGTCGTGCTGGTCGAGTTCACGGAAGTGATCATGCCGCTCATCTTCAACATGTACTTGATCACCATGTCCCACGTGCCGAACCGCCAGTTTTACCCGCGGCTCGCAGCGATGAGCACGACAGAGCTGTACGAGACGATCGGCAGCGTGCTCATCTATTCGACGCTCGAGTTCGTCTCGCTCATCGTGTTTGCTTTGATTATCAACCGCAAGCTCAAGATCTCCACGTTCCACCAAGTGGCGTTCGTGCTGGACAGGCAGTTCTCCAGCGTGCAGTCCAAGCTCATTCTCTGGACGTTCTACGTCGTCCAGTGCATGTTGGAGCATTTCGGTACGTTTGCTATTGACCACGTTGTCCACTATCCACTGTGTAGAACGAGTCTGTGGCACGACACTCATGTGATTGGTGTGTTGGTGTATCTATCTGGCAGGCGTCGATTTCTCCATGAAGTTTGCGTGGCTCAAGAGCCCTCCTTGACAGCAATATTGGTTAGAAAACGCGTTTGAGTCATCACCCGGAGGAGTACCGGTATGAAAGACTTGCCTCGTTTCGAGTTGGGCAGCTTCTGGAGGCAAAGGGGGAAGACAACACTGTTACAATCCCATACTAAATATTTAGGACATTGCTGCTTACAGCGAAACCTGCAGCCCCTGGCGTGCGCTCTTGGTGTGTCTCCTGACGCCGCTGCCTTGCATCTTCCTCGTGACGCTCGAAGAGTTCATCCCCCTGAATGATCCGAAGCTCGGCGTCTTCGACAACTATGTGTTCTGGCTACGCCACTGTGTGGCCGTCGCTTTCGTCACAATCGCGATTCTCGAGCAGTTCCGCCAGTGTTTGCTTCGCCTCCCGCTCTCAAACACAGCGATAGCAGCCGTCACATTCGTCGCGACGGCTGCGGGAGTCGGGTCCCAGTTCTCATTCGCGTACTTGATCGGGTTCCCGCTTCCTTTCTCGGCTCTCTTTGGTGAGATGATGTGGACGCCCGCCGTCGTCGTCTCGTGCGCGTTCCTCTGCGGGAAGCGGCTTGTGCGAGACCGTACGCTGGTTGGGGAAATGCTTGAATACGTGATGGTGTTGCTCTGCTAGGTCATGCTCACGCTCGTGTACCCGGCGTACATCTTCGTCTACACCAGTCTGCACGGGTGGAGACAAGCCTTGTTCTTCCTGACGCTTCCTGTCATGAAGATCATCGCCAGAAACTGGATCGCGCACTGCTTGAACGACTTGGACCACCTGAAACCGGAGGCCGTGATCTTCAACGCCGACGTGTTCAGCGCCTTGTATGTCTCCTGCTCTCTCATGACGCAGAGCTCCACGTCCACTACTGCCCTCGTGATGGCTGTCGACGTTCTGCAAATGGTGGTTTCTATCATCGACATCGACCGTCTCAACATCAAGCTGCTGAGAATGCTGGCAAAAATCGACGACAACCCACCGACCAAAAAGTCACCGCATCCTCGATGTATGTGTCGAGCTCCTGCAAGACCGACAAGTCTACAACAGCGCGCGCCTCCGGGAAGGCAGGCGACAAACGCTTGTGTAGAGAATGGCCCTTGGCTCTTCAATCAAGGCGCTACAAATCGCTCCAAATAGCTCCGCTACGCCACACGAAGACCACGTCGCTGGAGCGAAGCCAGCGGCGAATGTAACACAGTTGGAGGTCCACCGAGCTCGCGTTGCACCTGACGCTAGCAAGACACCAGCGTCGCCTCCAGGGGCAATTGCAGCTCCCAGAGTATCTTCTGCCAGAGCGATCGCGCGATCGACGGCCTCCCACTCTCGGTTGGATACCATGACCATGTCCGACCGTGTGATCTTTGTGAACACGACCGCCAAGATGCTCTTTCTAACCGAGTTCGTGCTACTCGTCGAGTTCACCGAGGTCATGATGCCCGTCATCTACACCATGTACCTAGTCGTGATGTCCCGAGTGCCCAACCGCCAGTACTACCCGCGTCTCGCTGCCGTGGACGACGACGATCTGACCCAGACCATCGCGAGCGTGCTCGTGCTCGCAACCCTGGAGCTCGTCTCGCTGATCGTGTTTGCTGCGATCATCCACCGCAAACTGCAGATCTCTTCGCTCGACCAGGTCGCGTTTGTGCTGGACAAGCAGTTCGCCAGCGTCCAGTCGAAGCTCATCTTCTGGATGTTCTACGTCGTGCAAACCATGCTCGCGCACTTTGGTAAGCTGGTTTTCGAGTTGATCCTCGACAACAGAGACTCACAGGCGTGTTTTGTGTGGCAGGTGTGGACTTTTCGGTCGAGTGGCTCCGTCACCAGAGCAGTATGATGCTTACTGTAACGATACGGTAAACCACTTTCGAATATTATTTATCAGAGTGGCATCGTGGGCACGAATCAATTGATACAGGTCCAACGTGGATCTTGAAAAGACGCCAAACACTAGACGTGAGGGCACCGCGGCGACGATGTCGACGGATTCGCTGCTAGCGCGACGCCAGAGCTACGACCACATCCCACGTTTCTTCTTCCCGGTATGGTCGTCAGTGCTTAGGCGGCCACCGTGCCTGGAAGTATTGACTGACATTATACGCAGAAAGTGGAAGCAGCGGATGAAATCTCGACGCGCACGCGGGAGCTGAGTCGCCAGCGCGCGCTGGAGCGTATCGATGAGCTGCTTCTGTCCCGAGCAGAGCTGCAGCGACTCACAGATGCAATCTGCAAGTACGCTTATGCGCCGAAGCTCACGCCATTCCAAAAGAGCGTGCTGAAGAAGACGACGACGGTCTCCGATATCGTGGTGATTGATCGGATGCTGCGCGACAACATGGTGCTGTTGCTGTCGTACGACGACTGGAAAGCGGTTCGGGAGGTATCCAAAAGCAGTAAAGCGGAAGCGATGATGACAGCTCAGGCATTTCTGATGGTAAGCGCGAGTAGTCGACGTGATACCGGTTGATAATGCCTGATTGGGAACGCGCGTAGCTTCCACAGGATGAAGACGGCAAGGTGAACGGCTACACTCTTTTAGAGTACGTGTATCAAGTGTACCGCACGCTCACGGCAACGCGATTTCTGCTCGACCAACCGGATGGAACCGTCGACAGTCGGCTTTCTGGGGATGATCTCGCGTCGATTCTGCAACGATTAACGGCCTCCGCTTTCAAGACATCACAGGTCAACGTGGATGTAAGTTCTTCATGGAGTAATTGAACGATTGCCTTGCAACTAACCGCTGACCCTGGCAGGAGGATTTCCGCTCGTACTACGAACTCATCTGCACACGACGAGTTGTACTACGCCACAATTTCAAGGGCACAACTGGCGGCCAAACGTCCATCACCATCGACGACCTCGTGGCGTGCCCAGTCTTCCTCGAATGGTTCCAGCTCATGGACGCACGTCTAAATGATCTCTTTATCGAAGAGACGAATTGGTTCCATCCTGATCATGTGAGGAACGTCCATCGCCAGTACGTGCAACTGGACCGTGACAAGAACGGCCTCATTAGCGTTGATGAACTGATGGACTACGGCAAGAAGCGAGCCTTCAACCCGGTTCAACTCACACCAACGCACGACTTGACAAAAGCGTTCGTCGCCCAAGTATTCCACGAGACCAAGACGTTTCCACCTGATGGTGAGATGGACTACAAGGCGTACGTCGACTTCACGCTGACTATGGCGGATCGCCAGTCGCTCTCGGCACTTCGGGTCCGTGATTTTCATCAACCTATCCCCTCCCCACAGCCTTCTAATCACATTTTCTCATTGACTGCTTCTTGGTTGCGTGCAGTTCTTCTGGAACGTGCTAGATTTCCAGAAGCAAGGCTATCTGGACGCGTTTACCATCGACTTCTTCTTACGGGAGCTCGTTATCAAGATCCACGAACACCAGAGCGGCGATGACTCAGCAAACGAAGCGCCGTCTGAAGTCGTCTCGCAAATAAGGGTACGTAACTCACGATGTCAGCACACGTACGTACATTGCAGTGCCCACCAAAAGTTGTACTGTGGCTGATGGCAAGCAGACCCAAGTTTTCGATCTCGTCGCCCCGCGGGATCCTTTGCGGATCACTTGGCGCGATCTCACGGCGTGTAAGCTCGGCCATCTTGTGGTCCGCATGCTGACTGACTACGTGTCGTACCAAGAGTACGAAGCGTGCGACGGCCGTTTCAGTGCCTCGTAGGTAGCGAATGCCTAGAGTCAGCTGCCACCATCCAAATGTCCGGTATACTGACGAACACGAACATCAAGTCTCCTTCATGATTCCAATGGCTTCAGTTTCACTTCCTCGCAACTGACCTCCTGGCACAGACTGCTCTTCAACTATCGTGATTCTTGGATGACGTTGCCTGCACCAAGTATAGAACGAGGGCGGTAAGGACAAAGAGAGGTTTACGGGACTGCATATAGCTGACGCATTCGCCAAGAGCCTTCTGCTGAGAAGACACCCCAGTCCACATCTCTCTCTGCTCCCTGAACGCCCTCTTCTGCGCACACCGAAGCATGGCGCTCGGCCTCGTTGGCAGGCTTGTCGAGGCAATCGCCGACTTCTGGCGCAAATTCCAGGTCGAGCTTCATGGACAGTACTCCCTCGCTCGCCTTGTCGGCGTTCACCACTATCGCGCAGACTGCGGCTGGCTGCGAGCTGTGCTCACGTGCGTGCTCACCCCGGTGCCAGTCGTGGTGCTGCTCATGATCATCGACTCGGTCCCGCTAGGCGACCCGAACGCCGGCGCCAGCGCCAACTATGTGTTCTGGCTCCGCAACTGGGTCTCCGTTCTGCTGATGACCATCGGCATCCTCGAGCAGTTCCGAAACTGCCTCCCTCGACTGCCCATGCCCATTGTGCCACTGCTCGCGATCTCCGTGTTTGCGACGACCATCGGCGTCGGGTGGCAGATCACGTGTTCCTACATCATCGGCTTCCCGTTGCCCTTCGGACTGCTCGTGGGCACGACGTCCTGGACGCCGGCAGTCATTTTTGGGTGCTACACGCAGTGGAACCAGTTGCTTCGAGGCGATGCATCGCTCTTCCAAGACATGAAAGAGTACCTCGTGGCGTTTTGCGGCCAGCTCTCCATGACGGTCGTGTATCCCGCGTATATCTATGTGTTCACGAGCCTGAGCGGGGCCGCGCAGAACTTCTTCGTGGTCGTGCTGGCGTTGATCAAGATCGTTCTACGCAACTGGATCAGCCGCTACCTCACCAACATGGACGACTTGAAGCCCGAAGTGCTGATCTTCAACATTGAAGTCTTCCACGCGCTGTACGTCTCGTGCTCGCTGCAAACGTCCGCGTCCATCGTGACCACGCTGGTCGTCATGCTCATCGACTTTGTGCAAGCCTGCGTGTCGTTGACGGACCTCACGATCGCGGAATTGAAGCTGAAACGACTGCTGAAGAAGATCCCCAAGGACGCTGTCACTGTTTACGCGTTCCTTCCGATCTGTGCGGAGATTCTCAATGATCCTGACGTCGTGAACCACCCGCGACTGAAATCCGAAAAGTACCGAAGCTTTCTGGCGAACGCGAAGCGCACTGCTGCTCCGAGTAGCAAGTACACCGATGCCAAAACCACGCCGCATCTTCCTGCGGGCGGCGTCGATGATCTCGTGGGTCCAACGTTGGACCTCAAACTGCGGTCCTCATCAACAGTGTCAAGTAGGGATTCGCTGCTCCAGTCCAAAACGGCATCCGTCGTGATCAAGCCGAAGCGAACTGCATCAACGGTGCGAAGTGGGCCAGCGCTCGGTGCAGTCGTGCCGGTTGAGACGCCGGCGGACAGTGATCTAGCACCGGAAGAGACCGCGTCAGTGGCCACAGTCGCAAATCCGACTGCAAATACCCCCGTTGAGTCTCCAGCGGAGGCAATCTCCCATCCAGGCATCAACACTGCGCTGGGGAAAGCGCTCACGCTCGACGAACGCGTCAGCTTCGTGAAGTATGCGACCAACGCGCTGTTCCTGTCCGAGTTTCTCGGGCTCGTCGAGTTCACGGAAGTGATGATGCCGATCATCTACACGATGTACTTGATTGGCATGTCGCAACTCAGCAACCGCCAGTTCTACCCTCGACTAGCTGCGCTCAATGAAGACGAGCTCGGACAGATGATCGGGAGCGTGATGACCTACGCTTTCCTCGAGTTCGTGTCTTTCGTCATGATGGCGGCCATCATCTTCTACAAATTGCGTCTCTCGACCGTCCACCAAGTTGCCTACGTGTTGGAGCGACACGCGACGGAGATCCAATCCAAGCTTGCACTCTGGACCTTGTACATTGTGCAGTGCATGCTATTCCACTCTGGTACGTCCTTCCAATCGCTCTCAGCGCTTGTAGTATACCGGCTGATAACGATCTTGGTTGCTTTGCTGCAGGTGTGGACTTCTCCATGCGTTTCGCGTGGCTCTCGGATGGTGGGAAGTGATGTATCATCCATCGCGGGCTCCTGGTCAATAGAATGGCTTCTCATGTTGGGCAAACCTGTCTTGTCGTGAAAGAGTTCCGTGGGCTATGTTCGCTCGGTTAGTCGTGTTTCAGAACTGGAATCATCGCCTTCGCCTGTCAGTCGGGCGCTGGACGGTCGCAGTCGAACACGCGAGCTCATTCCAGCCGGAGAAGACTGTGGTCGCGTCGGAATTCGGAAAACTGAGGTGTACGCTTCTCGAACCGTCTGCTGGACGGAAGGCGCGAGTAATGCGGCTTGCCTCGTAGCGTTAAATGCATCGTCGATATTTAACATCGGTCGAGTCGCCTCCGCACTGTGTGTGGGACGTCCTGCAAACATCGTCATGTCAGCCTTCAGTTTAGCACATTCGATACACTTGGCGCATGACTCACTGCGGACATCGACGACGAGACTGGCCTTCGATGGAGATTTGGTTGGCGAATTCGACGCCGTCACCACGCGCAGACTGGACGTCGAGTGAGTCAGTGACAACTCCTCACCATCACCAGCAGGAACAAACTTGACCGAGCGTTGCTATGCAGTTCAAGGTCACCAATGAGGAAATGCGCAACGTGCAACACTTGAGATAGAGTGCTTACCGGGAATCGGTTGTCGAGCTCGAACACGGAGGACGACTCGGGTTGTTCGCTTAGTTGGCCACTACGCGGACGTATCTGCCGCGGCGGTGACTTTTCTTGAATAACGGTGCGACGGTGATTTAGCATGTCCGAAACAGGGTTTGAAAACGGAAAGCTTGGTGTGGGAACCTGCTGCGTCTCCGGGATCTCGCTCAGGTTTACACGCACTGACGGATAGAGTGCCCGAAGCGGAGAGTGGTGTTGACTGTACTGACGCCCAGGACTCGTCTCTGGATCATGGTGCAGGAAAGGTAGCGTATCCGAAGCGTGTAGCTGGGGCTTGTTCTTGCGACTGAGTGTTGTGAGCACCGTAGAAACACCATGAATGAGCTGAGACAGAAGCACGCTAAGTCAGAACGAGAGAATATCAAGAGACTGATCGTGATAGCGTACCTGCGCTTGTGTTCTTCGCGTTGTCCTGCGAAGTTCGTCACGCTGTCGAATGGCTGCATCCAGCACCAGTTCACGATACTGGACGAGCTTTTGCATTGTCGTTCGAACAGAGTGTGGCAGCGACGTCGCTGAGCCACAGTCTTTCCCACTTGCTACAGCATCGCGCCAAACATCGTTCACCTGCACAGTGCCACCAAACGTTGAGTTAGCCACGTCATTAGTCAGCGACATGCACACGATGCTCACATAGTCCAGTCGCTTCTTGTCTCGAGACGCTTGAAGATGACAAACGAGGATCTTCCAATTCGTGAGGGCGAGGATCTCGCGAGCTGTCATGCTGTATTTGACCAGATCTCGCAGCTTTTCGATGACTTCAGGATCTCTGTCGATTTCATCGCTCGCGGTGACAGGCTTAATGGTTGGTGTTGCTTCGCTGACTAGTCCGCCGGTCGGTTTCTCCGGCGATGGAATCTGTATCGTGTACTCGGAGCGCCTTGTGGGGCTCGTACGCGCTGCCTCCGAAGAACCTTCAGGGTCAATTGACAGTTGCACGAGCTCGGCGGGTCGAACGCTCTCTGGGTCGGCACAAGCCACAAGTTCCTCTTCAACTTCAACGTCCACGTAGAAGACTTCTTTGCCTTCATCGTCGATGAACGACGATAACTCGGGTTCGATCTCGTCACAAGTGCTATCCTCACTCGTCGAAACGACGCTGGATTGCTCGCTTGTTAGTTGGGGTTCGTCGTGCTGACCGGAGGCACTGCGCGCGGGAGCTGATCGGTACGCTCGCGCACGCTGACGTTGCGCGATCTCTTGCTCGGTCAAAACTTTGCGCACGATTGTCTTCCGCACATTCAACGGGGATGCATTCAGCGAGATCGATGAGCCTTGAAGCAGCAATCCGTCGTTTCCAGTATCGACAGAGCCAGCGGTAGTGCCAATTGGGGCTTTGAGAGGACGAGGACCGTGCCACGACTCAGCTGAAAGCACACCTTCTCGAAACAGACTATCGGCTTGCGAGGGCAGAATACCGGTCCCTGCTCGGCGTGTTCGATCTCCTGGCTCGTAGATACGAGCTGTGACAGCAGTAGAGGAGAGCCCAGTGACGATCGCATTCTGGCCCACGAGCGCTCGGGTTATTGCCGTCTTCGCCTGCTGCTGCTTGGTCGAACTCAGGGTGGAATACAAGTTCTCAAGATCCAACAGAATCGCGCTGAGCCCATGGCGCTCATCTTCCGTCAAGGCTGACGAACTAGCACTTGCAAGTGATGCCGGGCTGGCTGCGATATCCGGGTCCGATGTTTGATCACTTGCTTCAACGCTCGACGAAGCAAGCAGTTTGGACGAAATCTCGAGTAGCCTCGCCTCGTGCTTGTCACAGATCGCACATACCTTGACGCCGCTGCTTCTTCCCGTGGCTTTCGCCTCATTGACTCGCTCATTTGCCTCCTCCAGTAGTTGTTGCGACTTCTTGAGGTCCATCGCCAGCGCTTGATTGGCTTGCTGTAGCTTTTCACAGTCAAGCTTCCAGAAATCGATTTCAGCGTTCGTTCTCTTCTTGACCATAGCCAGTTCCTCAGATATGTGGGCGAGGTGCGTCGTCAACGTTAGCAATCGATCCGTCTGAAGCGCTGAGGACCGATGAGACGAGCGCCGAAGTGTGAGAAGCTCTTGATGCGCAGTGGACAGCGCCTTGAACAAATCCCGTGGATGAGACGCCATCGTGACGACAATGTTTCCGAGTGTAATGCTGCTCGTTCGCTTGCGTTTGTCACTTTCCTGTCCAAGTTCGTCTTCAGCTTGCTTGAGACGCTGCTGCTGCTCGTCGTGCTCGAGCTGAACTCTGCTGATGGCTTGAGTGTACCGTCTCGCGATGATCTCCGATCGAACAACGTCGTCTTCTTCTTCAAGGTCGTCTTCTTCATCTGAGGGGAGGTCGCTCGCACTGACTTCGCTGCTCGCGCCATCGTCCTCCGACGCTGATGCACGGGGAAGCAGAAAGTTCTTCGTTGACAAGGCTTGGGACTTCTTTCTCTCCATGTTCTTCAGCAGGACGTTCACTGCAGCCTGTTTCTCTTCGATCACTTCATTCCGGTTCTTCAGTGCGAGCGCGAGGGAGCCCTTTAGCGTCTGCAACTCTCTCTGGAGGCGTTCTTGCTCTTGCTGAGACGTCTTCTGGACGGTGACTAGGCGGGTTTGGGCATCGGAGACTGCAGTCCGCATTTGAGAAAGACCCGCGTCGCGCTCTGATAGCAGATTCTTCAGCTCGACGATGAGATGCTCGTATTGCTTGTACCTCCCACCGCGACGCCTGGTGGAGTTGTCGCCGTCGGGCGAATCCGCTGAATTGTACGCGTGCAGGATCTCGTCCACGTTGATCTCTTCTTCATCATCCAGATCGACTTGAAGGCAGCAGTCTACACTGTGCGCCCTCGCGTGCTCGATCTTTTCCAGCTTCTCCTTAATGTTGGCACCTTCCATAACAGTGCGGAGTAACTGCTGCTCGACTTCGTCCGTGCGGTTGTTTGCCTCCTCCAGCGAGGTCTTCAGCTCGAGAACTTGCGCCAACGTCTTCCGCAAGTACGAATCGTCTTCCTGCTCCACCTGGTTTCCGTTCGCGGCGGAGGCGTCGAGGTATCCGCAACCATTACAGGTGCGGCAAGCGATCATCCGTGACGCTTGCGAGAACGCGGACCGCCGTTTCACGCCACTCCTCTTCGTCCCGTCGCCTGCTTCACTCTCTTCATCCAAAGCATCGTCTGATCCGTCAGCGACGCTGTCTCGGCCACCACCACCGCCTCGTCCACCACCGACCGCTTCCACTCGAAGCAGCAGAGCCTCCAGACCTCTCGAGACGCGCGACTTCTCACGATACGCGCTGTCTTCCACGACCTCCCACACCAATTCGTTGTTCAGCAGCTCCACGATCGCCTCGCCAACTTGTTCCCACGTGCATTTGGACTTGTACACGCAGTCGATGATACGCTGGCGCTCGTACAGCCCATGCTCAGCATTCGCAAACCACAGCTCCCCGTCCAACCCGCGTGCCTCTTCGAGCTGCTGCTTGAGCAGTAGAATCTGTTCTTGCAACTGCTGATTCTCGGCTCTAGGTCATCCATCATTACCACATCAGTATCTCCCTCCCTCCCCATACATTCGATCCCCACGGCACACTCACACTGCCTCTCGAGCGCGCATCTCCCACTTGTCCTTCTCGCGCCGCATACTCGTCGACGAGCCGGGTGCGTCCGAAACATTCGACGATGGACGACCAGCATCGCCCTCTTTCGTCAGCTTCTTGTGCTGGTCAGCCCACGCCGTCGGCTTGCCATTCCCCGAGGAGACGCCCTCTCGTTGTTCTTGCTTCCCCGTCGTCACAGACGCCATCACTTCCTCAAGAGCACGCAAAGTACGCAAATCGTTTCGGTTCTTGGCGACGAGCTCCCGCAGCATGAGCAGTTGCTTGTAAAAGTCCTTGCGCAGCGCGTTGTTCTCGGCCACGCGGCGATCCAGCTTCGACTGGAAGTGGTCTCTCTCTTTATCGAACTCAGTTTGTTGTAACTCCAACGCAGCGGCGCGGCTTCGCTCTCGCTCCACACGCCGCTCCTTCTCCTGCAGCTCCAGCTGGAGACACTCGTGCATCGTGTTCACGAGCTGCGTCTCGCGCGCTTGGATCGCGAGCGCGAGCTTGTCCTTGAAGAACACCTCCATCTCCGTGACCAGCCATGGCGGCGGGGATGTTGAAGTTGTTGGCGATGTCATGGGTTTGTTGGTGTTGGCGATTGATGTTGAAGCTGTAGAGGTTACGCTCGTTGGTGGTGTTGACGGATTGTTGGCGAGGTATGTGCTCGTTCGCGTAACCTCTTGGTCCGACGGTGAGACCCACTGCGCCGTCACATCAAATGCAGCGAAGTAGCGCGGTGTGCCATACGGTTGCTGCAAGGACACGGGCTCACCCGCGGTCTGCGTGTGGCGGCGCGACGGCGAGTTCCGTTTCCGATCGGCAAACTGTCTCTCATCCGCGGGCGACGGCAGCGCCGCGACCTTGCTGGTCTCGACCGGGCCAAGTTCTCGCGCGAGCCGCGCCGTCCATGCCGCCACGCACGACTGAAGATCGTCAAACGCTGCATACAGCCTCGTTCCTTGAGCCTTCTCAGCCAGGAGAGTCGGTGCTTGCGTGGTGAACCTGGGCGAGCTCAGATGCTCCACGCCAGCACGAGTAGAGACGTCGTCTGTCGCATGTTGACGGGAAGCCGGCGTCGCGGAAGTCACGGCGCGTGTGGGCACGCGCGGGTGCATGGCCGATCCGATCGGACGCGCCGCCACGTTGCGCAGGCATGGAGCCGCTTCAGGCCGTCCATGGGATGCGGCAGATTCGTCGCACGTAACCCATTTTTCTACCGGGGTACAATGAAAAGTGTAACTCGTTGGTCAAAACCGGATTTAGGAGAGCCGATGATGTCGTTCGTTGTGGAAATCAGCTGTCTTCCCCAACGTGTCGACACTCCAAGGACGGAAGCATCCGTTGGATTCCAGAAAGAATCATTCGACCGAATCTCGAGACACCATTGGCTCCCTGAGGCAATCCAAGCCATGATACGGAAAGGCCAGGCGCCAACACGGCGAGCCGAGATTCCGGATCTCGAGGCACACACATCAAGTTCAGCGTGAACGGCGTTTGGTGCACGCGGGGAATTCTTCCGGCGCCTTCCGCAAAATGCCGGAGGCCTCCGCGGCAGACTGCACCAACGCCACGGAGCAACTTTCCATTGTCGACAGATTGGTTGGCTGCCAAGCTCTTTTTCAACATGGAGTGCAGCCAAGATCCCGTGGATGATTCAAAAGTCCGGTTTGGATACCGTACCAGGGGTCAATTCAATCCAGTGCAGAAAAATTGAGTCGAGTCGACATGACGGGTGCTTGCGCCAGTCATGCGTTGTGGGTTCGAATCGCGACAGATTGAGTCGTGCGCTGGGCCGAACCTACCCCATGCACGGGCGCTTGCTGGCCCCATCGCATGCCGTTGAGATCGACTGGTGTAGCGACGCTGTGCGATGCGGCGTGCTGATGCAGGAAAGATTTCGAGAAAGATCTCGACAGGCGAAAGGTCAGACTGCTGTGACTGGTGGAGTGAGGGGACGCACGCAAGGCAGAGGACAGGCGAATCATCAATTTGACAGAGAGGGTTACAGTACCTACAGGGTTACGCAACGTAACCTGGCTTCTAGAAGCCCCGTGATTGGCTGGTGCCACAGCACCCGCTCTGCCTCGTTTCACGAGATCTTTGGCCAATCCGAGTGTGGAGATCCGAGTCGTCGCACAGACACGGCACAAGTTTGGGCTGTCTGTCATTGGGTTCCGCAGCCACGTCGAACTTCCGAATGGGCGGCGTCACATGGCAGGCACCACCACGTGCGAATCTCTGGTGCCGTGGATTCGTCGCCCGCGTGCCTTTGCCTCCAACTGACGGGCGAACAACCACTGGTGTCATCCAAGGCCACTCGTTCGTCGACATCAAATCCGCGCAAGATTCCATTGGCGCGCACTTGCAGCCAATCATCGCTCTAGTTTTCATTGGGCTGGTCAAAAAGACAAGCCGAGAGTGGGATTGTCACAAAGACTCTGACGCAAAGCCAATTTTCGGTCCCAAAACGCCCAACAAGAACATTCTCGTTGCAGCGATTGGCTCGAGACCACCTCCACTTCCATCGTTTCATTTTTAGAAGTTCATGCGAATCAGGGCTAGGGGATTCGGGAAGACGGCCCAACTCCCACAAGAACAAAAAGAACTGACTGCCCGGCGCCAGAGGAAAGCAGACGAACGGAAGGCCGCAGAGTGATGGTCTCGCTGATTGCGCTTCTTTGGTGGCGCACGCCTCCCACACTGTCGCTGGGCGTGCCCAACTGCAACGAACTCAGCAGCTTCCAAGCAGCTCATTCTGGAACTTGCCGCAACTAAAGCACAGCCACACCGACGGCGAAGATCTCCCCAGCGACGAGCGCTTCAAGCATCGACGCCAAGTCAACACAGACACAGACACCTTCCCCACACATCTACATCTACACCATGTCGTTCAATCAGTGGATGAGCGAGCTGCGGTCGCACCAGCCCCAGCACACGTCCGAGAGCCCCGTCAGCGTCGCCTCGTCATGGGCCGACACGGACTGCGAGTCGGATTCGGACAGCGAATGCGGCAATTACGCGTTCTTCGGCCACAATCAGACGCGCAAGTCGGCTGCCATGAAGCGCGTCTACCAGCGCACGGCGCCGATCTCGATCCCACAGTCCTCGCAGCACCACAGCCGCACGCACTCTTCTCTGCATCACGAGGAGACGCCAGTGGAGAACTTCAGTGAAGACTACTCGCGCGACTCGATCGGCGCCATCGACATCGATGAGGACGACCTTATGCTGTTCGGAAACCTCGCTTACTTGCGAACACAGCACGGCGCCAAGTCGAGTTCGGTGTCGATGCAACGCGCAGCCGTGATGAGCTCCGAGCCAACGCCGTCGGATGAAGACGAGCAAATATTTGAGATGGAAATGTAAGCGTAGAGTCGTGATAGGCAGACAGTATTTAGATGGACACAGCTCCGCCATAAAGCCGAAAGAAAGCATATTTATTTGGCAACTCCACCACTTCGTAGCAGCTTTGGCTTGCGTTTTCTCGGGGCCCGAGACTCGGGCTGTGTCTTCTCGTCCCTGTGGGACTGTTGTTGCGACACTCTTGTCTTGAAGACGCATTTTCATTTGAGTCCATCTTGCGACAATTGCCGTTGGCACTCCTCCAGAAATTGTCGAACGGGTAGACTGGCGTCGCAATTGAGCCGAGAGCGGAACGAGTCAATCGCACTCGAAGCGAAGCTGCGGGCGCAAGGTGACTATCGAATGTACGAGGACCTTGAGTAAGTTCCAATCTTCTTTCTCCTTTCGTGGCACAAATAAGTTCACTGTGGAGGACTTTGCGAGCATGGTCGCGCAGACACCTACACAGCTGAATCGTGGCACATTCTAAGCCCATGTGATGAAGCATCGCACGCTATGTGTAAATCGTAGTAATGTGGCACTCTCAATCGAGAGGTCGGATCGGATCCGCGTTTCCGTAGCAGCAAAGGCCATGGGCCGTCCACTGAGACTGTCACTTTAGTCCATTGGTGTGCTCCCTTCGGCCAGCGTCTTCACTCTGTGTTGGCCTACTGTCTTCGTCTTGAAAGCGCATTCCCATTGCAGCCACCATCTCTTGCTTGCGACAATTGCATGGCTTGCAGGAAATTGTCGAACGCCCCGACTGGTGTCGCATTAAACTGCGAGCGGGCGAGACAAGCGAAGCAATGTTTGGAGCGAAGCTGCGGGGCGATCTCATGTTCATGGGCTTGAGTAAGAGCCAATTTTGTTTCTCCTTTCAGGCAACGGTCAGCTCTGTCGGGACCAATGGTCGCACAGACACCCATACAGCCCGATCATGGTCAATTCTGTGTCGGTGCGGCTTGGCTTGTGATCCTATTGCAGCTCGTTGCTGCGCTCTCACCCGAGCGACCAAACCGAAGCTTCCGCAGTAGCGAAAGCATTGCTGGACCGTCACGAGCGAAGTGCGCACACCGCACTGGTCGGGGGGCAGAGAATCCGACGGATCTCGGATCTTGGGATCTGGTCGTCTGCACCATTTGTCTGCGCTGCTTGTCCACCGGCTCAGCTTTCGACTGTCTCTCCCGTGCATCTACAGACAGTTGTGAATCCCGTCCGCGACCAGCTCATGACTGATTGTCCTGAAGATTCATTCCGGCACCTTCACTCGTTGCCATCGGCTGGACTTGCTTTGAGACTCTCGACCCATTATTTTGCCGCATGCTGGTGTTGTGGGTCGGTCAGGTGTTTTCCAGAAGGTTCATCATTGAATCTGTTCGAAATCCTCTGAGTAGAGCGCCGTCCTCTATTGCAGTTGTGCGTGTCCAGCCTCGCCGTCGGCTGGTCCCAACCGCTTTTGTCCGACGCGTCTGTCTCGTGTGGGGCTCGCGTGGCGCCGAGCGCCAATCAACGGCGCCGCTCCCTCCGAGGGTTCAAGTGCGCGTGCGGTCGCATGGCTTTTCTTCCACCAACTGCCGTGCGTGGGCAAACGCAGCCAGAGGGAAAAGAATCTCCCAAACACTGGGGAGCCGACCAGTCTTTGTCCACCGACCAGCGTATCTGTGATGCGGCCGCCGGTCCTGTGGGCTGTGTGGGTTGGGTTGGTGGGGCCGCCGCCGGCAAGCCACTCACAATCGGCTGCAGCTTGTCGGGCGGCCGGATCCGGATCCAAGGCAACTCACTCCCCAATTGACAAGACAACAACCACAGCTCCCCACCACAATGGCTCAGTTCAGCGCGTGGATGCACAACATGCACTCGGAGCAGCAGCTCTCCAAGCTACAGCACCAGTCGTCGGGCTACATCGCCACCAGCACGTACAGCGAGCCCAGCAACATCCTCAGCTGGAACTCGGAAGACGACACCGACAGCGACTCGGAACCGAGCTTCTCGAACGACAGCTTCGCGAGCCGAAGAAAACTGCTCACGCACCGCACCAAGATGCAGAAGTTCCAGGTGGAAAGCCCATCGCGCGCGGCTCCGCTTGCCATCCCTGCTCGCACGCACGACTTCGGCTGGTGCGATCGCGACGATGAGCGCATCAGCGAGCGAACCTCGTGTCCATGCGGCAACGACTGCGACGAGTTCTTTGATGGAGAGCTGGACAACAACAACGTCCCCCCAAGCAAGTGCTCTCGTCCAGAAGAGGACAGCGACGACTTCATTTTCGACATGGAGATGTAAGTGCAAGTGCCTCGCCCAGCATCTATCTGTACCAGTGACGTCGTGAGGCTCCTCAGCCAGTTTTACCACCACCTGCAAAACCACATTCTTATTTATCACTCAATAGAAAACATGCCATCTACATATTCGGCGTCAAACGTTCATCTTCCTTCAGTGAAGGGATCGTCATGCATGGAGAGCATCCTCTCGACTAAGATCTTCAGACGACCATGACTCACACGCGATGCTCAATGATACAGAAAGTGTCTCGACACTTCTTTGACGATGCCATGAACGCTTCCTCGAGATCGTGAATCTTCATCGAGTGTTCGCGCATTTTACTGAGGTCACTATCACACAGAGTCCTTATACGAAGGAGGTCACTAAAACGAGATAGTGACGGATCTTGAAAGGGCGTTGCGGCGATGCTATTCCGCAGAATGGGATCAAAGCAGCGTCGCAAGAGCAAGTCTTCGCGACGACAGCCAACACCTGGAAAGGCCAAGCTCATTGCCAATGACCAGGAACTAACGCAGCCAAATGTGGGCGAGGTTGTGAAGGACGATGCGAATGTGGCCCAGGAGCCATCGCAAGAGCTGCTCAGTCCGGTGATTGACGGTGTCGACGAAGTCACGACTTCGGAGAGTGCTCCAGGAACGCCAAAGCAAGGAGTCGAAGAGTTTCTCCCAGCTTCAGAAGCAAGGCAAGTGCTGGAGCTCTTCGTTGTCTCGCTCCTCGCTGCAAGCATTTCCCCGCAAGCGGCGCTGAGCAACGCACGAAGCCGAGAAGTGTCACTCACAGAGTTGGAAGATCTCCTTGTTCGGCAACTTGACGAGGCCGATTTTGTTCAGTTCCATCAACGACTACAAACAGCACTGCGAAGCGTTTGCCAAGTGAACAATGGTACGGTGGACGCGTCCGTTTTGTTCGAGTTGGTCGGTGCTGCTACTTTTCGCGTCGAAATTCTCGAGTTTCAGATCCGCCAAGCGATTCTCGACAGGTCGAGTAGCAAGTCGCGAAGCAAAGTTGACGTCCAGCGTGCTGTTGGAAAACTCTTGGCTTCGGTTCCTCAAGATTCAGCAGCAATCACCGCAGCAGATTTCGAGGCGATGCTAGAGGAGAAGCTAGGTATCAGCGCGGGCAGCAGCTTGCTGAGCCGCGTCACGTTTGCTCGAATCGTTGGCTTGCCGTTCAGACACCCCCTACCAAAAACGATGGAGTCTCCAAAGCAAGCTTTCTTTGCTGCCCTGGAAACTTTCGTGGTGGACAAACCCCTGTCTCTTGACTCGGTGGAAGGCCAGCTTCGCCATCTCGTGTCCAACCACGCCGATCTTCACGCGAGTTTCAAGTCACTTGACGCAGACAGCTCGGGAGCCATTAGTGTGGACGAGATCGTCACATTCTTGCAGCGTGAAGCGCACATGCAATATCCTCGAGATGTTATCGCAGCGTTCATCAAGCGCTTCGACATCGACGGTGATGGTACATTGAGTGTGGAGGAGTTTGTCGCGTTCGTCAGTCCGAAGCAGTTTGGCATTCAAGTGCTCACACCCTTCGGTATCTTCTACCACGCAGCAGATCGCCACGAACGAATGAGGGATGTCGTGGCCAAGATCAAGACTCGAATGTTCTGGATGCAGCACAACGATCTCTTTGCTACGTCGACGCAGCCAGTGTACAAGCCTCCGCTGAAGCTCAAAGTCTCGGATCATTTCATTCTCACGCACCATTACGGCAAACTTCAACTCCGATTCAAGGAAAGCGATCCGATTGCTAGCGTGCTGAAGAATGGAGAGATGGTCGTGCTCGTAATGGAGCCGAATGCACCGGCAAAGGCGTTGGTGGAGGACGGGAGTTTGCCCGAGTTCGAATACCGACTGAAGCCGAATGTGAAACGCAGTATTCCTCCTCTAATGAGCTGGGCGATGGATGAAGGTCAAGACCAGGCTGCTCCATCAAGTTGCAGTGTGGAAGTCAGGAAATCATCGCTGTATCCAAGGAAGGCGACACGTCGTTCAAATCCTGGTGACCACCCTGTGATACGGCGACCTGAAGATGATGCGGTGTCGGTAGCATCTACATTATCGCTTGCAACTAGTCGAAGCAGCAAGACCAGCGCGAAGACGAACACAGCGGCGGTCAAGAGGAAAGCCACGGGTGCTTCTCGTCGTGGAATGGAACAGGAGACTACACTCCCAATGAAAAACCTGGAGCAAGCTTCGGCCACACGAGATGAAAGCCCTCCTGAGACCCCACTGTCCAATGAAGAACCACTGACTCGTGTCGTCGAGACACTGCCTCCTCTGTCTTCAATTGAGGCCAGCACCGAATACGAATACTACGATGGCGACTCATCCGCGGACGAAGACCGAGACGTCGGTGACGCAGAGGAAAAAAGCAGAAACAACTTCCAGGGGATTTCACATGGAGATGAATGTGGACCACCTGAAGTGTTTCCTGGTGATGAGACAGTTGATTGCGACGAGGAGGAGCCGCCTCCAGCTTACGATAGTTGAAGGCGGGCGCCATGTCCCAACGCAGAGCACGCAGAAAGCGCTTGTCTGGCTGCTCACCAGTTTTGAATTCGAAGGGATGGAAGTACCAATGCACGGAGATTTGCCTCGCAGGGCAGCGGAGATTCCCGTGGAAATCTACGCGCAGCCCGAGGGCCTCGGCCTCGGCGCGGAGAAGCAGGGTGGAGGTGTCGGTCCAGCTCCGCCACACAAGGTCTGTGCTGTATGCCAGCGAGCGATCGAGTACCATTCAGCCGTGAAGCGTTTCGTGTGCACCCACACGTGCCACGCCGACTGTGCTGATCGCTGGCTTCGCTCCGAGCTCCACTGCCCGCTGTGCAAGAATCAAGTGCTGTTCCCTATGGCGATGCCCACGCCGATGTATTCGGGCCCACCGGTGGGCCATCCTGTGACTCAGCCTATGGCTGTAGCTGTGCCAAGCAATGGCACGAGCGCGCAATACTACGGGATTTGCCGCGATTGCCAGCAGACGTTCTACAGGGATCCGCGCACAGTCAAGCCCGAGACCAACGCTTGGTATCGATGCCCAGACTGTCGTTCTTCCGACGCCGTCAACATGCTCCGTGCAAGCTGCAGTGTGCAATGAGCACCCAAGGGTTCAAGCCCGTACAGTAGCATGTAATAGCACACGTTGTTCAGTCATAATGCAAGCGCTTGGTTTGCCATGTTGAAGCTCTTCGGCATGTTGCACCTTCTCGCCCGAATTTAGTACCCGTTTGGTGTGGTCCACATTATAATCAACCTCAACGGGAAAAAGGCAGCTCTGGGAAAATGCTGGTTCGCGCCAAAAGCTCCAAAAGGAACGACAGCCCACCGCACCTGCAGCAGCGCGTCGCTCTGGACGCGTGAGGAGTTAACGGCAAGACACCGTCCATCCATGACATAGATGTCGAGATCAAGTGCTAGAGCAAGAGCTACTCAGAACGTCGCCATCGATGTCGGAGACTGGCTTGGTGCGTGGAAGCCGTTTTGGACGCGAAGGTTGTGGCCGCCTCACGCGTATCCTTTCACTCGTGTGGTCTGACGTTGTGCGTGTGGATGCGGATGGATAGATGTGATGGACAGCGAAGGCGTGTGGAACGTCGCGCGGGTCATCAACTTCCCTTCGAACAAGGAGATTGAGGTCACGTACGACGGGTGGGGGCCTGAATTCAACGAAGTGGTGGTGCTCAACAGCGAGCGAGTCGCTCCGTTTCAGTCGTATACGTGGGCAGTCAAGTGCTGGGCCAAGTACAAGAAGTGGCCATGGTGGCCATCAGTCGTGAGTCCTTCATGTCGTTGGGACGCATGGTTTGGCTCCAGTCATCTTGAGTTGAGATTCCTCCTGTGCGTCCCTCGTAGGTTACATTTCGTACACCAGGAACGGAGGCAGGACGCGACCACCTTTCCCATGAGAAGCGCATGTTTGTGGACTTTCTCGACGACCAAGACTTCTCCAAGCGCTGTCGGTACGTTTGCGCATCTCATCGCCGGACCTCTTCCACGCTAACGGGCGTGTGGCTGTAGTTGCTGGGTCGACCTCGAACTGATTAAGCCGTTCGACGAAGAATTCGACAAGTACCGCAAAAAGACGGGCGACGCGCGGTACGAGGCATCGCTCCAGCGTCTTTTTCGTTCACGAGCGGCGGTCGACTTTGCCACTCTGGTCAAGGGCGGCACGTTGCCCGAGCCATTCAAGTCCAAGCTCGCTGACCCGGTGAAAACTCTAAAGACGGTTATCGGCTCGAGCAAGTGGATCGATTTGTTCAACTCGAACCAAACCAACCACTCGCAGATCTACGTGTACGGTGATGCATCGGGCACACAGAGTAGCCGAAGCAGCTCCGTGGCAGAGGGCAAGGGTGATGGCGGCAAGAAGCGGGAAAAAGGTGACTGAAATGGAGAATGTATCATGCGCGAGGCCATACGAGGGCTAATGATGGTACTTTGTTGCTCTTGAAGACGGAAGCCAACCTCAGGGTCAGTCTGCAGGCGTTGCGAAGAGATCCAAGCAGAGCAAGGCTCCGAAGTCGGGTCCCGATGCTGTGTCCGGTGCGCCTTGATTGTCGTGTGATGAGAATTCGTATGGGCGTATTGAACTGAAGGACGCAAGTGACATTGCTGTAGGCGCCCATCCTCTATCCTCCAATGCCACGGCAAACAGAGGGCTGACAGGGACAGCCTCGGCGGAAGCAGCTGAGGTGGAGGCTCTGGAAGAACGAGCTCGCCAAATGGCTCGACGAGTGCTCGACAAACTGGACCAACAGGCTCGACCCAGTACACACTTGCCAAATGCGATACCTGACAACACAAAGGTGGCAAAGGCGCCTGGGGATCGAGGTGCGACACCGATGCAAGAGGTCGTTTTATGAATGCATTTCCTTTGCAGCGCGCCATGATGAACGCGCACTTCAACATCGACAGGAGCTTTTTGAATGAGCCCATGGTGTGGTCCACATTTCAGGTAGTCACTCAAACGCGGAACAGGTCCAGACAGTAGCATGGAGTCTTCGATGACTTGCACGCATCAGAGCGACGACAGAACTCCATTCGCGACGCCATGGCCAAGACTATGCATACCAGTGTGAGGCCAAAGGCAGTTCCCGCAACCACCCATGAAACTGCGAAGGTTCGGGCGACTGCGCTGACGACGGGGGCGGCGAAAGCGCGAGCGCCAGCGTCAAAGAGTCTCAAGAAAGGCGACTGGCTGGGTGAGCAGGAGCAGTCTTTCGCTGGCGAGGGTGCCAAGGCTGCACGTCTGACTAGAATCCGGATATGTGTGGCACTGGTAGATGTATTGGATAAAGAAGGCACGTGGAACGTCGCGCAGATCCTCCGTATGCTGAGTGATCGTGAGGTGGAAGTCAAGTACGACGCCTGGGGCCCCGAGTACAATGAAGTCGTTGCCCTTGACAGCGGCCGTGTTGCCCCATTCCACACATACACGTGGGCGGTCAAGTGCTGGGCAAAGTACAAGAACTGGCCATGGTGGCCTTCCGTGGTGAGCTTTTCGTCCACTGTATGGTTGATTGATGGAGAGAAATCTTGCTCAACGACGAGGGATTATGTGTCTGTTAGGTGGAATTTCGCTCGCCGGGAACTGCGGAGGGCCAACAGTACCTCGCAAATGAAACGCACATGTTTGTCGACTTCTTGGACAACAAGGATATGACCAAGCGCTGCCGGTAGGGTCACTGCTTGGGTGCCTGGAATGACAGGCATCGAAGTACTGACGGATGCTTTTTGTGCCTGCATAGGCGTTGGATCGAAGTCTCGCAGATCAAACCGTACCAGCCGAAGGCAGATCACCTTCGGAAAGAGACAAACAGCCCTGGATTCGAGGCATCGTACACACGCTTGTTGCTCTCCCACGCACGCCCGGCTTTCGATCCGCTCGTGAACGGGCACGCGCTACCTGTCGAGTTCACCGCAAGACCGGCATTTCCAGTCAATGAACTCAAGCGCTTGCTTGGCCTCGACTCTTGGAACAAGCTCTTGTACTCCAGTCGAGTGCGACACGGGGAAGTGTATGCCTATCAGCCTCCCTCGGTGAAGGAGGACCTGGGTTTCGACGACGAAGATGTCGATGAGGACGCGTTTGACGATCTCGATGACGTTGGCGGAGGACTGAGGTGAATGGTGTATGTTCAATGCATGGTGAAGCTGGTGATGGTAAAATTTTGGATCCGGAAGCGGCACGGTGAGTCAAGAGGGTTGGCAAGGCCATTTTATATATGGACGCGCACGCATCGTACGCTGTCGCTACTGTTACGACGACGAAACGTCTTCCACTGTGATTGCCAGACCATTCTCAGGCTGCCCTGAAGCACGCGTACAGCGATACTAGGGGCCATGGGTAAGGCACGAACGATCCACTTTTAGTATCGAACGTGCAGAACATGCGATGTGACTGCATACTTGCGATGAAACGCCTCCTGACTGTGTTTACCAGACCTGTCTTCGACGTCGGACAGACAGCGTGACTCCAGTCGCAGCGAAGCCCCAGATGTAACCCACTTCTGCATTCCACTTCAGCTCCAACACGATGGGCCTAGGCAATTCCCCTCCTATCGCTCTTCT
>JAADXN010000351.1:0-26759 GCA_023337875.1 Pythium apleroticum | reverse complement strand
CCCCCCCCCCCCCCCCCCCCTCATCCCCTCACACGAAATGGAGGAAATGAGTGCGTTTGATTTCGTTCGTGATGCATTACTCCGCAGGCGAGCCCTTGGCTGCGACTGTAGCCGCAGATGCCGGCGGGGTGCTGGTGTCTTCCGTTGCGGCTTCATACACGAGCACTGAGTGGGGAGCGACGTAGCTCGTGGCGAATGCGCGGCCATTGCGTGTCGGCTGCGCGAAGGCGACTCGATTCTTGGCAATATGCAGTCCATAAATGTACTTCTCGCGCACGACATCGACGAGGCGCGAGGCGATGGCCTTGCCGCGGAACTTTGGGTGGACCCAGAGCTGGCAGATGCCCAACACTGCAGGAGTGTCACGCTGGTCCGGCGTGGCCTTGTCTGCCTGCAGCACGAAGGCCTTCTGGATCCGCTCGACAGTGACGCAGCCGACGATCTGCTTGGCCTTAACGAAAAGGAAGTGGCCTCGCTGTAGGAACGTGTCTTCGCTCACAAACCCAAGCGCGTCGTCCAGCACTTCCTTCACCTCCAGCATCTTCTTCACGTGCAGCGGCGGATCATCCGCACGAATCTCAATAATGCGAGCTATTCAAACCATACAAACAACACCATCAGACTTCCGCCACTGCCACAGCAGTTCTGCGTGCGTTGGATCGTACCATCTTCGTCCGGAAACGTCTTCAGCACGCGCTCGTTCTTCCACTTGGCGAGCGTCAGACCCTTCTGCTGCTGGCGGCAAAAGCGCCTATGTTCTCTCTCGTCCTCCTATTCATCACACCACATCATGAGCATCACAGGAAGCCTGAGGAGCGCCTGCTTGCACCACCAGTGAAGTAAAACACACCTCTTCGCCTGCTGTGTACAAAAGTCCGCACTTCCTACACGTGATGTGGGAGCCAAAGTCCTTCTGTCCGAGATCCAGGTACGCCTGCTTCGACGGCCCGGCGAGCGACGCCTGTGATGAGGCCTTGGGCACAGGCGACGGAGCCGCTCGCTTGGCTGTCGGCTCGCTCGCTTCCTCCAGCGACGTGGCTGTAAACCGCATCATAGAAGACGATCCAGAGGTCGCCGACGACGCGCTCTTCGACGCAGACGGAGCGCTGCGCTTGCGCTTGATGGGCGTGAGCTTTGACCGGCGCATGAGCGCCTGGTTGATGTCCATCATGGCGTCGAGAGGTGTCCGCTCGTGATGCGATTGGCGTCGGATGTGAAGGAAGTTGCCGCGTTGATGGGCAAAATGCGCGCCAAGCGGTGGACGGAATGTTGCACGAAGGTTGCGCTAGAGACTCCGATTTAGTGACGTATAGATGTTGGTGGAGTGACATCGAGAGTCCGGGGTGTGGGCGGGATGCAGCGCTGCACCTGCGTACCAGTACATGCCAAGCGCACCACAGCTTGAGGTGTAGTTTATTGATGTATGACCATGGCAATTGAGGCTGCTGGTGAGCTGAGAGGCCACACAGCACGAAAAATCTTTCAAGGACGACATTGATGTTGCCCCACGCGACCAGTGATATTAGGATAGGAACGAAAAGCGGTCGACATCTCTCCAATACCGCACTTCCGCAAGCATCGGCAGCTTCACGTTCGCATTGACCTTGACAGCAGCGCGTGCAGCGAGACCCTTCGGGTGGGAATCGTCCAATTCCGGCGACTGTGGGGAGGAGGGCGATGGCGAAACTTCGATGCTTGCGCGCTTGGCCTTCTTCCCTGCGCGAAGATTCGGACTGGCAGTCAAATCTGAAGTTGCAAGCCGCTTCTTTCCCTTGCTCAAACCCGACTCCTTCGCAGCCAATGTCTCTGCAGGCTTCGTGGTCGGCACAGCATTCGCCTGCTCGCTTCCTCTGTTTGATCCCTCACCGACTGGCGCCTCGTCCACTCGATCAGGCGATGCAACTACGACCTTGATCAGCGGCAACTTGGTCTCCTTCCGCCTCAGCCACTGCAGATACGGGTCCTCGATCTCTTGCTGGATCTGGCCCTCACCCTCTTCCTCCTCTGCGCTTGCGACCACTTCCACCGGAGCCGGACTCCGCTTGCGCGCCGCCTTCGTCTCGTGCTTTGCCAGCCACGCCGCATACGCGTTGAGGCTCGTGGTGCCCACAGCGGGCGCCTCGGACGCCGCCGAGCTGGGTGGCGTGCTCGCTGTCATTGCGATTCTCTCTTTGTGACCAGCTTCAAAAACTCAAATGCGAATATGCGTTTCCAGAGGTTTAGGCTTTCAAACCGGTTGGTATCATAAAGCGGGTACGTGTTTGTGGAGGATGTAGCTATTTTGAGGAGCTCCTCAACCTCGATGCTGGTCAATGCGTCACCGTTGCTCGTGTGAAGCGCGTTCTCCGTGAGGAATCGGACGCTAGACGTCGAACATGAGCTTCCTGGATCGATTCCAGAACAAAATCGCGACGGTGACGGCCCATGGACACCTGAAGAAAGCCGACGGCAGCGAGGAGATCCGCGTGGGGCCGCCAAAGCGGAAGCCACAGCCAGCGACTGGAGCGAACGCTGCACCGCCACAGGCGAAAGGAGGAGGCAACAACAACCAGAATGTGACGCATGTGCACGTCCAGCCAAGTGCTCGAGGACAGGGCGGTGGCAGCCAGGTGCCGCAGCTGCAGCCTCTGAAAGGCCACGGGCAGCCGCCCCACCAGGAGAAGCCTGCTATGAACTCGGCACGTCAGTCGTATCCATCTCCCAACGCGTCACCTCGCAGTAAAACGCAGCGTGACGCCTACGACTACGACAACAACAACTACCACCACCAACCACAGAAAGGAGGGTACTACCATGAGCCTGACCACCATGTCCCCGGCCGAGCCAGTCACGACGAGTACGGCTACTACGAGAAGCCGGGCAAAGGAGGCTACTCTCCATCCAAAGGAGGCTCGCCTGACCGCCAGTACAGCAAGAACGACGAGCGGATGCGGCAGTCACAGCAGCAATATCAGCAGCCGCCGCCACAGCACTACCCGCCGGACCGCGCCAAGAACCGCAGCCCCGTCCCTGCGTCCCATGGCCAACCAAACGAGTGTCCGTCGCCACGCGAACGCAACGAAGCGCGGGTCCAGACTGATGAAGACCAACTCGCTTTCAGTCGCAAGGCACGACCCGTGCAGTTTGCGCCATGTACACTGTCACAGTACAAGAAGGAGAAACCTGCTGGGTACTACGAGCTCGGCAAGCTGCAACCGGACCTGAACGCGGAGGAGCTCGTGCAAAAGCGAGCGAATTTGGAGCGGATCAAGTCGTTCTCCAAGAACCTCCGTCAAATCAACAAGACTTCAACGGCAGGTAAGAAGGGGGAGAACGAAGCTGCTGTCGTGGCTGCAGCCGCCCAGAAGAAGTCAAATTCCAGTCGAGAGAAAGCGCTGGCATTTGCCAAGCACGTGCCGAAGCCACGCATCCAACAGAGACCACTGGGCGAGTCGTCGGGGGCACTCAGCGCCACGTCTTCTAGTGACAGCTTACCAGCGATCCAGAAGCACGTCCGACCGATAAACAGCGTAATGGACGACGACGCAGAAGACGACGAAGTGAGCTCCGAGCTGCAGCAGCTCCAGATGCGCCACCAGGCATCGCGAGCACAGGTAGAGGCCTTGATACGAAGCACTTAGAGACGGAGATCGTGTACCATATTCAACAGAGCCGATAGCATTCGAATTTTGCATCACCCCCATGCATGCGTGAGGCTGTAGTTGAGCACGAGCACCTCCCCGGCTTGGAAGCACTGCCATTTAACACCGAAAAGTATGAGTCGGAAGCGATTGCAGTGGGGAACAGCAGAGCAAAGACCGCATACCTCGTATAAATATGACAGCTTCTGGTCTGGCGATGGCGCGAACGAGCTGTTGCAGTAGATAAACTGCAATCGCTCCGTCAGTATGCAAAAAGCCGAATTCGAGTGAGGTGCATCCACCCACCAGCGCGTCCGAGTCCTTCAACCGGAGCTGCTTCTTCAGGAACTTGTAGACCTGTTGCGCCATTCCCAGTCAACACCACCCACTTGGGTCTAGCGTACAGTAATCTAGC
This sequence comes from Pythium apleroticum, assembly GCA_023337875.1. NCBI lineage: Eukaryota > Oomycota > Peronosporomycetes > Pythiales > Pythiaceae > Pythium > Pythium apleroticum. The sequence goes on along the minus strand of JAADXN010000351.1, from coordinate 22,724 downwards.
GTCGTATACGCACCACGCTGAGCTGGTCGCTGCCGTTCACAGTGAACTTGGTGCGCTTCATGAGCGGCGCGTTGCCCACAGCAAGAAACTGCAACGTCACTGCACGCAGCGCACATCGAACCAACCCATTAACACCTTCTACGTTGTATGACGTACAGCAGGTCAACCCTCTACCTTTCTCCGCGCCCGTGGGCCGCGTCGCCGCCCCACTCCCGCCATCTTGAGCTACCACATTCTCCATTTTCGATTGAGGGATGATTTCTCTGTCACTAATTCTCAGACAACCAGTGTCACTCTAGCGGAAACTATCCCACAATGCATTGTAGATTACCATTTGAGTCCGTCCCACAATTCTCCCAGGGCTGGATTTTTTGTTCTTTATTTTGCGCCTCGTGTTTTCGCGGCGGTTTGCGTCTGTCGGTATTGAAGTCTGCAGTAGGAAAGCGCCGCCTGTCGACGAGCTCCCAAGACGCCTCCATGAACCGCTCCGTAGGCGCAGTCGCGCCGCACTTCACGCGAAGCCACGCGCACAGCAGTGCGGCCAACTCCATGAGCAACAGCGCCGTGTCGTCGCCGGCGCCAAACTCCAAGCAGAACGCGAGTTACGGAGATTCGCGCGAGGCGTACTTTTACGACCGCCAGGCCGCCGAACGCGGCGAACGCGCCCAGCGGCGGCGACTGTACGAGCTGTTCGACGCAGGCGTGCTGTCGGACGTCGTGCTGGTCGTGCAGGGCGAGCGCATCGCGGCCCACCGCGTGATTCTTGCGACCGCGAGTCCGTTTTTCCACGCGCTGTTCACGAGCGGCATGAAAGAAAGCCGCGAGCACGAGATCGTTCTCCACGACCTCCACAGCATCGCGTTGCGAGAGCTGCTCGTGTACATGTACCTGGGCGAGCTGTGCATCACGGGCGACACGATCTTGGCGATTCTCCACACGGCGAACCAGCTGGAGATGCTCGAAGTCGTCGAGATCTGCTGCAAGCAGCTCATGGTGGAGCTCAACGTGGCCAACTGCGTCGACATCTACGTGTGCTGCGAGGCGCTCAAGACGCGCGCGCCGTGTCACACGCTCGCGCACGCGGCGCTGGCGATGGTGGAGGCGTTCCTGGGCTCGGTCATGGAGACAGAGGCGTTTCTGAACCTCCCACTGCCGCTCGTCGCGAAGATTCTCCTGCGGCAGCACCACACGCAAGGATGCGAAGCGGCTCTGCAGGCGTGGGTGGCGTACGATCCGGAGGTGCGCCACAGTGAAGTCCAGGCGATCCTGCAGTCGTGCGCGAGCCAGCGTATCGAGTCGAACGATTTCCAGTTCGATGACGACCTCGACGACGGCGTTCTCTGGGACAGATCCACCGACAACTCACCTTTGAAGACCCCTGTGACGTTCGCGATTGGAGGATTCAACGGCCCCAGCGCTCTGCGCTCGGTCGAGCATCTCGACTTCCATTCGAGCGAGTGGTTTTCGGTCGCCAGCATGCACGACTGCCGCTCGTACGGAGGCGTGGTGGTGACGGAGGACGACAAGATCGTCGTGCTTGGTGGCTCCTGCAACTCGCGCCACCTCCGGTCGGTCGAGCAGTACGATCCAGAGACTAACACGTGGGAGTTCCTGCCGTCGATGCGAAAGTGCCGCAGTTATCTCGGCGCGGCTCACCTTGATGGCTACATCTACGTCGTGGGCGGCTTCAATGGCATGTCCCACTTGGGCACAGTCGAGCGGTTCGATCTCGAGCGACAGACATGGGAAGAGCTCGCTCCGTTGAACGTCGGTCGCAGCGGCCTCGCGGTGGCCGTGGCCAACGGATACGTCTATGCGATCGGCGGCTACGACGGCCGTCGCCATCTCAAGAGCATCGAAGAGTACGACCCGAGACGCAACGAGTGGACGCTGCTGCCCAACACGATGCGCCACGCTCGCAATGGGCCGGCAGCCGTGGCGCTGCTCAAGGAAAACGCCATTCTCGTGTTTGGCGGCGAGTCGCACCACGGCATCCGCATGAACACGAGTGAGCGCTTTTTGCTCAGCAGTGGGGAGTGGGAGGACGTCGATCCGTTCGTCGACAGCCGCAGTGGCCACGTTGCAGTGACGATGCTGCGGGACTCATTCGTGTTTTGCTTCGGCGGGTCCAACAAGAAAGACGAGTACCTGGACGATGTGCATCGCTTCGATCCGCTCACGAAGCAGTGGCTGCCGCACTCTCGAATGCTCCACCAACGCTGTGGCTTGAGTGTCGCGGTCGTGCGCGTGTCGCCTCACGCTGCGTGCTTCCAGAGTATGACCAAACGCCTGGCCAGTAGCACCACGCCGCCACCATCACAGGATTCCCACGACCGAGGATCGAGAGGCCATTCGCCAAGCAGCGTGGACGACTCAATGCGGTCTTTCCCGGCGGCCGCATTTTCGTAAGTCTGTGAAACTGTACAATATGCACATGAACTGAACGAATTCACAATTGTTCTTTACTTGGAGAGGATGGCAGTGGTAAGCTCAGTTTTCTATTACCCAAGTGGCAAGCAAAAGAGAGCTGGAGCTGAAAAACTGCATCATAACAGAGCAAGAGAGAGAGAGGCCTTCGCGTCGTCTGCGAGGACCTCTTTTAAACAGCGCTGCCGTAGGCACCGAGCAGGGCGTCGCCCTGGAACTGGCGCCATCCGCTGACGAGGATCTCGTACTCGTGCGGGTGGTTGCGGCTGAGGGCGATCGGGTCCTCGGCGAAGCACACGAAGACCGTGTGGAGCGCCGTGATGATCACGTTGGCCAAGACCATGGCCATGCCCACGCCCGAGATGAAGCCGATGGTGCCCAGCACGCCGTAGGCCGTCGACTTGTCGCCGAGCGCCGTGAACCACGCCTCTGGCGAGAACTGGACCATGAGCACGCCGATGACGAGCCCCACAAAGCCCACGCCAAAGGCGCCGATTGTGAGCGCAGTGGACGTGAGGTCGTCGTTGATGATCGCCGTCCACCCGCGGTTGGCGAACAGGTCCGACACGGCCTTGCCACTGGTGCGGAAGTCGTAACCGTAGATGCCGACGTACACGTACGCCCACTGGTTGATGTACTCCATGATGTTCTCGAGGCAGTTGAGCACGCACTCGGCCATACAGGCCACGCACGCGAGCGCCATGTTCTCTTCGTCACGGGCCTTCTCCTTCAACAGCGAAGCCATCTACGATCGCCAACACAAGCATGAGCCTTCTACAATTTGTACGTGAATCAAGGGGAGATGTGGGCCACCGTACCGTGCGCATGGCGTGGAGGATAGCGACGATGAGCGAGCCGAAGCAGATCGAGCCAAACGAGGTCGTGAGCGAGCGGTAGAACGCGCTGAACGTGACGCTCTTGGACTCTGGCTGGTACCACCACGTGGCGACGACGCCCGCGGTCGTGCAGGTGAGCACGTTCTGGATGACCTGCTGGCCCCAGTACACACTGATGAGCATGGCGAAGAGCGTGAAGCCCGCCGACGTGCCACCGCACATGTGGCCCTGCTGGGTGCCGTCCGCCGCGACGGTGGCCGTTGGCTGCGAGCCACCGCACTCTGGGTCGGCGTTCTTGAAGTGCTGGTAGATGCCGATCGCACTGAGCGACCAGACCATGAGCCACAAAAACTGCTTCACGATCATGAACAGCGCGACCCAGAACACGCCCATGTGCTCCGCGATGGCGGCGCACGCCGACTTCAAGTTGGCCGAGGCGAACGCGATGCGGTTGCGCACGGCGAAGATGTAGCACACGTTCACGGCCGCGAGCAGCAGCATGATGCCCGACATGATGGGCTGCGCCGAGAAGCTCGCGATGGCGACCGCCACGACGAGCACGACGTTGAGCCAGAGCGCGAAGCGGATGAGCGACGCGGCGTAGGCCATCAGGAACTTCATCCAGAATGCCGAGACCGCGATCGAGATGCCCATGAGGCCGGCCGACAGCGCGAACACCTTCGAGTAGTCCTGGTCCGGCTCATCCGGCGTGGCGTCGTCGTCCGAGGCGATCGCCTTGACGTGCTGCGCGACCGCGGGGATGCCCTTCCACACCGCAAAGACGGCGATGGTGATCACGTGCACGATGAACAGCACGGCGAAGAACCAGTCGTTGCAGCGGCGCGTGGGCGCCTCCAGGCGCATGGTGCGGATGGATCCGGAGCCCGTGGCGCCTTGCTTCTCCACATTGCGCGGGCTGCGCGCGCCCGCGAGCATCGGGTCGGTCTCCACGGCTTGGTACATGGTGTAATGGGCCGCTTCGTCCTCGTCGTCGGTCCAGGTGCGTCGAGAGGTCAGTTTGGCTTGCTTGGAAAGCACGAGTGGCTTCACACTCCGCAGAGGAGGAGGAGGAGGAAAGAAAGGGGGCGAGAGGAGGGGAGGAGGAGAGGAGAGGAGAGGAGCGGAGTGGCGGAGCTGACTGCGGCGGCGGCGGAGACCGGCGCGCTTCACTTCACGGCGAATCACTGAGCTTTTGACAGAAAATTCGCCAGAGACCCGCCGGCACTGAGGGGGTCTAGGACCATCATTCCTTGGGATCACTTGGGGGAGAAATCAGGAAGAAACCTCTACAAATATATATTTGTCAAAAATAGGACGGCGGATACGAACAGGGTACGTAGCAGATAAGAACGCTGCTGGTGTTGATTGAGGATACCGACCGTTTATGCGCCATACTTGGGGGCGAAGCCCAAGCGGAAGGCCATCTCTTTCATGAAGATGCGTGCGTCCATGGCGCCGTACGCTCCGTGCATCTCTACTTCGTCTTCGGTGAACTGCGTGGCGTCGTCGCGTCTCGTGCGGTCGCAGTGGAAGCTGGAGAAGAGCAGTCGCGGCGGCGGAGACGACGTCCCTGGCGCTTGATACTTGCCGTGGTGGCGCTCGTAGCTCTGACGAGGACGCAGTGGGTGGGCAGCCACAGCGGCATCCGTGCTGTGGGGTCGCTGGGCTGTCTGTAGGACTGAGATGAAGCAGTCGTCGCTGGAAGCCGCGGCCTCAGACTTCAAGAGCTCTTCGAGAAACGAGAAGACCCAGTGGTTGGACTGGAAGTCCGTGAGGTGGACGAACACCAAGTGCTTGGACTTGGGCACTTCGACACGAAGAAGCTGCGCCAGTAGAGGCGACACAGCCGCCTGGCTCTCACTGTTGCTGGCGATGCTGTGCACGTTAGTGACTCCGACTGCCTTGGCAGAAACGCGAGCAGCGTCGGAGTCGCTGAAGAACGCCACAGGCATCTTGGGGTATCTACAGAGTGTCTAGCACGATTAGTATCACAATTGCATCAGAGGAAGAAGCGCACTGATGCCACGTACGCGAATGTGCCGTTGCTGTTTGGCGCGTCACCGTCGATACCGAGCACGGCCTTCAGTGGTGCATCGGAGGCGCCTTCTTCTCGCTCTGCAACATAGGATTTCGCTTAGACTGCCGCAGTCCGAGCTGTATATCTCGACTTCTAGAACGAACCTGGGAGAATGAGGAAGCCCGAGCAGCCTCGCGTGACGAGTTCATCTAGCACACGCGGTCTGGGCTGTGCAGCCGCTGTGGGGGCGTCAATATACAGCACGAAAATGCGGCTTGCAGGTGTCGCCATCTTGGTAAATTCGATGATCTCGGGAATGGCGACGTCCCGCGTTGCACCGGATTGACACAGATATCACTTCGCATAAGTACGAATATACCTAATATAGATTACACGATTAGGGACAGAGTAACCTCCGGAGTGGGTTCCACTCGTCTGTGGTCAAAACACCTCGACCGGCGCAATTGTTCAATAGTCTTCACCACCGCCTGCCGGTCTCACTTGTAGCTGCTCGATCTGCGCAGCGTCGCCTTGACGCGCAGAAGGCGGTTGAGCTCCGATAGCGACTCCAGAGGGTCTTTCTCTAGTGAACTGCGGCCCGTTTCCTGCTTCTGGCGTTGTAGCATCGCCAGAATCGACGCCGTCGGGTTCTCTTCGTGGATGCTTTGTGGGGCGGCAGCCATGGGGACTGGCATTTGATTCGCTGGTGGATTCGTCGACGGACGTGAAGAGCTGCGGCGTCCTCCTGCTGCTGCAAACTTTGGCTCTTCACTTGCATTTGGCTGATTGAGCTTCCTTCCACCAAGCAAGTCACGCAGTTCCGACAGCTACAAGCCCACAACAACGTGAGAAAACCCGCCATGGTATCCTGTGGGGAAGTACAAACCAACGACCCTACTCACCGACAGCAGCCCTGTCTCCGTCTCTTTCTTTTTTGTCAGCTTGGACGCTGCAGACCCAGAGTCTGCTGGTCGCTGTGGCTGTCGTGGCTGCTGTTCTTGATTCTTGGGAGTTTTCGCAGTCGGTGTCCGAGTGGGTCTGGCGGGCGGTTTTCCGAGAGCGTTCTGTATCCGCTCGGCCGACGGGGGCAGCAGTGGCAGTGAGTTCGTACCCCCGGACATCGTCCCCAGCGTCCCGTATCCAGGGATCTCATCGATCATCTCTGCGTCTGGATCCTGCGCGTCTGACTGCGCTGGGTCTGCTGGCTGGTTCGCAAGCAGATACTCAAGCACCTCCAATTTCTCGCGAAGCGACTGGTTTTCCACGTGGAGCACACGCGTCTCGTGCTGCAGGTCGTCGATACGAGCCTCTTGCTTGCGCAGACGATCGTTGAGCTGCTTCTCCGTGAGATAAAGCTGCTTGATCATCTCCACGTTGTCAATCACACTCATCTTGAGCTTGGCTGTCGTCTTCGACTCCGGAACTGGAGCAGTATTGCCCTTTTGGTTGGATGTAGTAAGCGGTGAGGACGACGTACTCTCTGGATCGATGGGTTGTGTGGTCGGGAGCCTTAGCATGGTCTCTTGAGGCTCTGCACTCCCCCTGGACGGACTCTGCTCCTGGAAATGGAGAATGATTTCCTGAGCCTGGCTGAGCTGCCGCCGTAACGACTCGACTTCCTGCTTGAGCTCATGGATCAGCACGGTCTTTGGGTCCTCATTCTTCGTGGGATTGTTGGCGATCGAATGGGCCTTGGCAGCATACAGCAGTGTGCTGAGGTTCTCGTCCACGTACGAGTCGCTGGGAGACAGACACGCGACCATGAGCGTCCAGGAATTGCCCCCCAGGCTGTACTTGAGCAGGGATGTCAGCTTCGAGTCTCGGTACGGAATGTAACTCCGCTCTTTTGAAGACGACGACTGGTTGCTAGTTTCTTCACTCAGCGCTTGGATCACTTGCCGCAATACGAAGAGCGACTTGTTGATACCAATCGACTCTTGCAGCGTCACGCCGGTGGCTCCCGTCTTGTCGACACGCTCCGAGCCGGCGAGATCGACCAGCGCGAGCTTGCTTTGCAACACTTCGTTCGGATTGTTCAGTGGCTCGAAGCTCTCGACGTACAGTGTGAAGATGCAATGAGACCGTGACGATGCGGCATTCAGGTTGTGCGACGCCATGATCTTGTGCTTGATTCCGTCCTGGAAATGCTGCAGAACGTTGTCTGGCGAAGTGCATTCGAGGACGCGGAGGTTCTCCACGTAGAAATCACGGACAGCAGACCAGCGTAAGCGCAATCCCTGGGCTCCGCCGCCCTTAGAGGCTGCTGCAGCCGCGCGAGCGCCTGCGCCTTGAGCTGGTGAGACTTTGGATTTGGCTTTTGAGTGCAAGAAGTGGCTCGGGTTGAACAGATCGAGGATTTGCTCGTTGTAGATCTGCAGAAACGAGCATTTGACGACGAATTCGCGCGATGCGTCTCGACTGGCGCGCGCGATTTGTTCAAACAGTGCGAAGATCGCACGTGGAATGAGCTAGTGAGGCAAGGTTTTTGTGTGACACATCGTCTTTGGAGGTATCTGGAAGGTCAACACACTTACACCGATTCGGTCGCTTCCCGTGCTGGACTCGAAGCGAGCCTGAGGCATCGCGCCACGCTCACTGGTCGAACTCGTGGACTCTCGTGTTTTCTACAATCCATGAAAGAAGCCGTTGGTGAGCTGCCGCATCCTACGGCAGTTGAGTAGATCGCGAACCTCGTAATCGTAGCCCTCCATGGTGAAGGTCTTGCCCGATCCTGTCTGTCCATACGCCAAGATCGTGGCGTGGTACCCTTCCAGCACTGCTTGGAGTATGCGATCGACTCCTAGATGCTCGTAGAAGTGGCGCTACTAGTGTTTCCATCCTTACATGAGACCATCGACGCCATCACAGTAACTGAGACCTTCGTACCTGAGGCGTCGTGCCATCGAAAACCTGGTCGAACTGGAAGCTCTTCGCCACCGATGACGACGACCACTGCACCGTATTCCTGAGCAGCAAGTCAAGGCGTGAGCCCAAGGGAATCGATAGACCGTAGCACGCAGAGTAGAGTCTACCTCTGCTGGTGGACTTTGAGGATCTCCGTGCTGTGGCTCGCCTCGCTTGGCAGCTTGGGTCTCACTCGTACGACCACGCGGATCCGCGTGGGCAGCACCACCGCATCTCGCTTCATTGAGCCCCGCTTACGAACAGCTTCCGTCTCCGTCGCATCGCCATTGTCCTCAGGAGAACTCATGATGCTCGTCGCCAAGGAAGCCATCCCCACAATGAACACGTTAACCGGGTCGCACTAAGTAAACGATCTCCGCGTCGCTTCGTGCTCGCGACTTTTCGCGATCTTCCGGGCATTGGTGCCTGTTGCCGTGAGGGATTCCGTGGCGTAGCTTCACCTCAAGCACATAGACGGACAGGCAGACAGCGAGAGCTCGTTCTGGTGGCCAAAATGCGGTCGGTGCTGGCGTGGAGCGACAAGATCCCAGAGCGCAATGGAGAAAAGTACGTGGTGTACGACCTGGCGTTCCGTCCGGACGGCACGCAGCTCGTCGCGGCCGTGGGCACTCGCGTGATGGTGTACGACGCAGTGGACGGCACGCTGCTCCACTCGCTCAAGGGCCACAAGGGCATCGTCTACAGCGTCGACTACTCGCACGACGGCAAGCGGTTTGCCTCGGGAGGGGCGGACAACACCGTGATCATCTGGACCGACAAGGCCGAAGGCATCCTTAAGTACACGCACAACGACGCCGTCCAGAAGCTCGTCTACAACCCGCAGTCCCAGTGTCTCGCAAGCTGCACAGTCTCCGACTTTGGGCTCTGGGCACCCGAGCAAAAGTCGGTCGCCAAGCACAAAGTCGTGGCCAAGATCCTGAGTGCGTGCTGGACCAAGGACGGCCAGTACCTGGCGCTTGGGCTGCTCAACGGTATTATCACGATCCGCGACAAGCACGGTGCTGAGAAGCAGCTCATTGAGAGGCCTGGTCCGATCTGGGCGATGGCCTGGAGCGTCGCCGTCGAGGACAGCGTGGACGTGCTGGCCGTGGGCTGCTGGGACCGGTCGCTGTCGTTCTACCAGCTCAGCGGGGCCATCCAGGGCAAGCCACGCAAGCTCGCGTTCAACCCGACCAGCATCGCGTACTTCAGCAAGGGCAAGTACCTGCTCGTGGGCGGCTCCAACCGGAAAGCCGCGCTGTACACGAAGGACGGCATGCACTTGTACACGATCTGCGAGCTCGAGAACTGGGTCTGGGCGATCGCGCCGCGCCCCAAGACCAACTTCGTCGCAGTGGGTTGTGAAGACGGCTCCATTTCCACGCACTGCCTCGTGTTTGGCACGGTCCACGGCATCTACCAGGAGCGGTACGCGTACCGTGAGAACATCACGGACGTGATCGTGCAGCATTTGATGACGGAGCAGAAAGTGCGCATCAAGACCCGCGACTGTGTGAAGAAGCTCAGCGTGTACCGAGACCGCCTCGCCGTGCAGCTCTCGGACCGTATCATCATCTACGAACTGGCAAGCGACGACGCCAATGGCGGCGCGCCAGCCAGCAGCTACGACATGCACTACCGCGTGAAAGAGCGGATCCAGAAAGACCTCCCGTGCTCGCTGCTGGTGGTCACGAGCCACCATTTCATTCTATGCCAGAAGCAGAAGCTGCAGCAGTACGACTTCACGGGCAAGAAGGAGCGCGAGTGGGTGCTCGAGTCGCTCATCCGGTACATCAAAGTCACGGGCGGCGCCAAGGGCCGCGAGGGGCTGCTCGTCGGGCTCAAGGACGGGTCGGTGTGGCAGATCTTCATCAACAACCCGTTCCCGATCCTGCTCATCAATCAGAGCAACGCCATTTCGTGTCTGGACATCAGTGCCAAGTGAGTGATATCGGAGACCGTCGCTTCTGATTGATGAATCCTTGTAACTGATACTCTGTGTGTCTTGCAGCCGTGAGAAACTGGCAGTCGTAGACGACTCGCACCGTTGCATGGTGTACGATCTGGCGTCGAAAGAGCTGCTCTTCGAGGAGCGAGACGCCAACAGCGTGGCGTGGAACACGGAGTTCGAGGACATGCTGTGTTTCGCGGGCAATAACCAGCTCAAGATCAAGACGGGCAACTTCCCCGTGCACTCGCAGCGCATGCATGGCTTCGTCGTGGGCTTCACGGGCTCCAAAGTGTTCTGTCTGAACTCGCTGTCCGTCCAGACGATCGACGTGCCGCAGTCGGCGCCGCTGTATCGGTACTTGGAGCAGAAGGAGTTCACCAAGGCCTACCAGGTCTCGTGTCTGGGTGTCACTGAGGCGGATTGGCGGCTGCTCGCGTGGGAGGCACTCAAGGCCATGAACTTTGAGATCGCTCGCAAGGGCTTCATCCGCGTCCACGACGTGCGGTATATTGAGCTGGTGAACGCCTTGGAATACCGAAAGAAGCAGCAGCTTCCGAATGAAGAGACCGCGGATCCGGAGACCGCCAAGAAGGTCAAGCTACTGCTGCAAGCCGAGATCATGGCGTACCAGGGCAAGTTCGCACTGGCCGCCAAGACGTACGCAGACTGTAGCGAAGCCCAGACGGCGATCAAGATGTTTGCGGACCTGCGCATGTGGGACGACGCCAAGAAGTTTGCCGCCCAGAGCAAGATCATGGACATCAAGCAGCTCGTCCAGGACCAAGCCAAGTGGGCGGAGGAGGTCCAGGACTGGCGCGCAGCCGCCGAGATGTACAGCGCCAGTGGCAACCTGCTCAAAGCCGTGGAGATCATGGGCGCGCGTGGCTGGTACGACGACTTGCTCGAGGTCGCACAGAAGGTGGACGCCAGTGAGACCAAGCTGCTCGCGCTGTGTGCGAGCTACTTCCTCAAGGCGGACAAGTTCAAGCACGCACGCGATCTGTACTTGAAGATCGGAGACTTTGACTCGCTGCTGAAGATGCACATTCGGCTGCAGGAGTGGGAGGAGGCAGTGCGGCTCGCGCAGAAGCACAAGGACCGAGTCCAGAAGCCCGAGGAGGTGTACGTTCCGTACGCGGACTGGCTCATCAGCCAGGACCGCTTCGACGACGCCCTGGAGGCCTACGCCCGCGCCAAGAGGCCCGACCAGTGCATGAAGCTGCTCACGCAGTTGATCCAGAACGCTGTGACGGAGCGGCGGTTCCAGGACGCGTCCTACTACCACTGGAGACTGTGCGACCAGCAACTGAGTCTCGTCAAGGCCGCGTCTCCGGATGAAGCGACCGAACAGGAGCAGGCGATGATCGCCAGTGCGCTGGAGAGCGAGTGGCAGTCGGAACTGTACTGGGCGTACGCCATGATCTACGCGTACACGGACGAGCCCTTCACGACGCTGCTACCGGAGACTCTGTTCCACGCGGCGCGGTTCCTGCTCAACAAAATCACCAAGAACGCCAAGCCGCCTCTGGGGATGTCCATGGGCAACGTCTACTTCACGCTGGGCCAGCACGCGATCCAACTGGAGGCTTTCAAGCTTGCTCGCCAGGCCTACGAGAAGCTGCTGCAGATGAAATTGCGCAGCGACTGGCAGCAACAAGTGGAGATCACGTCCATGACGCTGCAGGTCAAGCCGTACTCGGACAAGGAGGAGCTGCTGCCCGTGGACTACCGGTCTGGCTCTACGAATCCGCTGCTCAACCCCAATGGCAACGGCGACGTGTGCGTCACGTCGGGCCACCCGTTCGTGCGGTCCTTCCTGTCGTTCGACAACCTGCCGCTCGTCGAGTTCCAGCCTACGGTAAGTGATACCATGAAGGGAGAGGACATTGTGTGTGGGTTTGAGACTCACGTTGACTCTGTTTTGTGTGGATGTGTAGCCTGGAATCAGCGACAAGGAGGCCGAGAAGATGATCTTGACGCACCCGAACGCCAACGCGCTCGCTGATTCCAAGAAGAGCAGCGGCCACAGCGGCGGCGGCTGGAAGGAGACCGACACGGGCGACTCGCAGTCCCTCAAACTGACCGACGACGACGACGAGAACAACAACCGCAGCAACGCCAGCAGCTCACGAGGCGGCGGCGGCATGAGCGGTGGGGATCTCTTCGAAATGGCGCTCAACAAGCAGGCCAACTTTGGCTCCGGCTCGGGCCACCGCTCCGCCGTGCCGCAGTACCGCGTCGTGCAAGTGGACGAGCGCGTGCTGCTGTCGCTCAAGCCCAGCGAAGTGTTCATCGTCAAGTACCCGACCGACGCGCTGCGGTTCCGGTACTTCAAGAACATGATCCCGGAGATCAAGATCCACTTCTCGAGCCACTGCCGCCGCTTCTTCCACGAGGAAGACTTCGAGTTCGAGTATCTGAAACTCGGCCACTGCCCGTGCTGCCGAGTACCCGAGATGGAGCCTGAAGCCGGTAGTGCCTGAGGATGAGGATCTGTGATTGGTTGCCTTTCTCACACTGGAAGATGGCTACATTTTATGAGGTGGTAATAGTGTAAATGACGACGCCAAGACGAGTTGCACGACATCGAAACGTATATGGCTACTATGAGATGGTCCTAGATACCTACGCGGCATTGAACGAACTGGAGCGGCTCGCGCGTGGACTCGCGTAGGAGACGCTGCCTCGGCGACGCTCATCCGCTCGCTCCCACATCTCCCGGCGGCTCGTGGGCGTGAGCAGCGGCGTCGCCGGCGAGCGCAGCACCGTCGCGTAGCCCACGGGCGTGTTGCCGGCTTCCTGCAGCGCGATCGTGAACGACTCTTCCTCCGCTTCTTCCTCGTCTTCGCCCGTGGCCTCCATCGTGTCCATGGCACGCCTCGCCATGAAGCCCCAGTCGATGTTCGCGAGCGTGTACAAGTAGATCGACAGCTTGAAGATCTCCATGATTACGATCGAGTACCAGAGCATCGGGAAGCCGTAGCCGAGCGTGACGCCGCCGACGTACGCGATCGGCAGCTCAATGCACCACGTCGCGAACGTGCTGGTATACGCCGTGACCTTGACTTCGCCCATGGCCGTGAGCACGGACGACGACAGGATCTCAATCGACTCGATCACGAAGCCCGTGATGAAAATGGGCTGCACGAGCAGACACAGATTCAGCAGGTCGTCGTCGCTCGTGTAGAGGAAGAACACGCGGTGGCGCAGCAGCACGGTGGCCAGCGCCAGCAGCAATACGCAGACGACCGTGCAGGTCAAGCCGAGCAGCGCGAGCTTCTTGGCGGCGTTGGGGCGGTTGCCGCCGAGGTGGTTGGCCACGCGCACCTGCGTGGCACAGCCAAAGCCCCAGAACAGAGCCCAGAGCAGGCCCCAGAGGCCCGAGATCACGGCATTCGCAGCGATAATATCCGAGCCAAGACGCGCGGCGATGAGCGACATGCCCGAGTTGGCCAGGTTCGACACGAGACTGTTGCCGGCCACGGGGCCGGCGATGCTGAGGAAGGTCTTGATGCGGTCCGAGGTGAAGGCCTTCCAGTGCCAGCCGCCCCAGGCCTGCAGGTGCATCTTCTTGTACAGGATGCAGTACCAGATGAGCGCGATGGGCTGGAACCACGACGCGATGACCGTGGCCAGCGGCGAGCCGTCGAAGCCGAGTCCAGTCCAGCCGAACGCGCCGTAGATGAGCACGTAGTTGGCCACCACGGCGACGCCGATGGACAGCGTGCCCACGACTGTCGTGGGTGCCATGATGCCCATGGACTGGAAGTACAGCCGCACGCACGCGTACATGAGCGCCGGGAAGATGGAAAACGACAGGATCCGCGCAAAGCGCTCGCCCAGGCGCACGACCTCCAGGTCTTCCGTCGAGGACTCGAGCACGACGCCCACGCACCAGTACCAGATGAACACGGGCACGGCGAGGATGCCCGTGATCACGAGGCCCATCTGCAGCCAGATGCCTGTGAGCTCGCCGTTCTTGGCGCCCCAGGCCTGGCCGCAGAGCGTGATGAGCGCCGACGCGCCGGCCCACACACCCGCGAGCGGCACGCCCGTCCAGATCGACGCGAGCGACGACGCCGCGAGCTCCTTGGTGCCCAAGTGGCCGAGAAAGGCGCTGTCGATGGACGTGAGCGCGATACGCGCGAAGGTCGAGAGGCTCACTTGCAGCGCCATGGACACGAGCCCCCAGAACTCGGCGCGCGTGTCCACCGGCGGCTCGGCGACGCGGCGCTTGGCCGACGCCGTGGGCTTGAGTAACGGAGACCGTTCTTGCGTGGAGGTCGCCATGGGTGTGATGCACGGACGGCGGATTGGAGAATGGCAGCAAGCTCGGCGTTGGGAGGGCAGCAGCGCACGCCGCTTGCGGATGCACCAATGGCTTTTTCCCGGAGAGACACACATCACTTTCTGACCAGCGGGGCGTAAGCGGGGATCACGAATACGACCGGCATTGTGATAAATAGAATATGCGTTTATAGAGTATTTAGAGGTGGCCAGAATTCGTAATCAGTTTTGGATTCTATCACAAATTTCGTAGGATATGCATTTATAAATTGACCGTTCGCCTGTCAAAGTGCTTCAACCTTCTATTCTTGATATACTTACTCCATATGGTGGGTCCTGAACACGGAGTCAGACCAAACGACCTGAACGTTAACCTCTTTAAATCAATACTTTGATCAGAAGGGATAACTGAGACCAGCTCCATAGACGGATCCGTTGCGCATGTCGCAGATGATCCACTCGGCCAAAGCCGCGGCGTCCTGCGGCCGCGTCACGCTCTGCACGCGCTGTGTGGGTGGCTGCGGCTGATTGGCGGCCGCCATGCAACGGCGGAACGCATGCGCATTCGCCATTGGCACAAATCGCTCGCCGTTGGAGCTCCTCATCTCGAAGGGCTCAGCCGCGTCGTTTCGTGTGCAAGTGGAGGTCCCGAGGGTCTCAGGGGCGCTGTGACCCTCACGGGCTCGTCTCGACTGCAAGTCCTGGTGCCTCCTCTGGTCCCCATTCCCCATGTCCGTCGCGAGGTGCAGCAAGCGCGGCCGAGTCGGAAGCTCCGACGCAGCATGAGCGAGTCGGGCCGAGTTCGAGTAACAAGACAACAGCCTCAGCATCGTGGGCTCTTCACTGTATTAGTGTATCATCTGTAGCCTGCATGATGTGCTTCTATCTATCGCTGCTTGCTGTCGAAGCGTGCGAGGCAGATCGCGAAGGCCTGCAGCATGGACAGCGGGTACTGGAAGTCCATGTTGAAGCAGTGCTTGCCCACCTTGCCGAGCTGCAGCAGCACGTGCTCCTGCGGCAGGCTCACGGTGCCCTGGTCCTCGTACACGTAGTCCGGGTGCAGCTTGCGGTACCGCTCTTTCATCTCGTCGTTCGCCGGCTCCGAGTGCACGAGCTGGAAGTTCTTGACAGACGTGCACGTCGCGCGGCTGCGGAAGTCGACGATGCACGACGACAGTGGGTCGTACTTGGTCTCGCGCTTGTGCATGAACGTGAAGTTCTGCGTGTCCAACACGTTCTGCCCGCCCTATAAAACCCACACACACCGATAGCCATCGTCAGCCTCAATTCTCATCAATTCTCATCGCTTGCATACTCGTACCGCCGTGGCGATGGCTCGCATGTGCTCTTCCATCATCTGATCGCGGGAGATCGGTCGCCAGTCCAAGTACGACGTCCCGTTCTCGACGATCGCAGGGATCACGACCTCCATCTTCCGCGGGTACGGCTTCACACGTGCATCAAATGACAACTCATGAGCTTCATGGTGAGATCTACAGCCGACCGCAGAGTCCTTGACCTACCTTCTTGGTGTTGTGGAACCTCACGACCGCGAGCTCGGCGCGGATGCTCTTGCGCAGCTCGTCGTCAATCTCGCAGTCCGAGTCCAGGTCCTCGGGGTTGTCGCCCTGGTCGTACAGACAGTACTCCATCATGCTCGTGGACGAGCGCAGCTTGCCGATGTACTGGTGGCTCCGCATCATGCGCGGAAGGTTCAGATCCTCCTTGTTGAGCGAGATGACGTAATGGGACGTGATGCGGCTCGTGCCTTTCTTCTTGGCGTACATGATCGGCCGTCCGCTGACGCTGTTGACCTCCAGCAGCAGCGTGAATACCGGCGCGAGCTTGTTCTGGTCGTTGCGTTCGATGAAGCACTTGATGATGTGGCCGCGTCCACACTCGAGCGGTCGCTTGACAAAGTCCAGCAAGTGGTCGGGCAAGAACGGCACGCTCTTCGGGTTGAAGAACTTCACCACAAACCAAACCACGCATATCAACCAATCAACACCACGGTCTCAGCAATACCTCATCACAGTCTCCAGTCTCGTACCTGAGCTTGGATCTTCTTGGGCTCGTCCTCCTGCTTGTTGCGTCTCTTTTCACGGCGGCGCTCTCGCTTTTCTCCTCGGCTGCTTCCGCCGTGGCCTCCGCTTCGAGGACTGCCATCTCCTCCAGCCTCCTTGGCATCTTCCTCTTCACGCCCGTCAGCTGAGTCTCGGGGTTTGGCTTCCGGGTCTCGCGGCGATGATGACGAGCTGTTGGTGGTCTCTCGCTCTCCGTTGGCGTCATCTGGCGTGAGACTGTTGCGCTTCATCTTACGCAGTTCATTATACACGTCCTCCTTCTCGGTTTCTTTTGCCGTCGCCTTCTCCAGCAGTGCATCATCGTTCACTTTCTCGTCGTTGGCATGGCTCGGCTTGTGCTCGGTCTGCGCCTTGGGCTTGGCTTCAGCACTGTTGACCTTTGACTTTGCAGGAGCTGTGCTCTTGCTCTCGATCACGATCTCCGGGTCGTCTTCATGCGAGTGCAGCGCGATCCGGCGGGCCTCGGGCTTCTCCTTTAGCTCAGATTTGGCTTCCTCTAGGAACGGAATTTCCTCCACGTCGTCGATCGAGTCTTCAAGATCGACGGCGTTCTTGGCGTCACTGTTCACAGTCACATCTTCGGGCTTGTACTCCTGCTTTTTGACCAGGATGACCTCGTCTTCTGGTACGTTGGGGCGGAAGGAGCCGCTGAAAGGCACAGCTCTGCTTGTACCCGTGGATGCCGTCGTCGGTGTGCTAGGACGTTCGGACTCGTCGTTGCCGCCGCGACTTCCACGATTTAATGCCGCCGTCGTGTCACTGAGCACCTCCATTGTGCTCTTCTTCGGGGCGGGGGCAGGCTTTGACATCGGCGGCGATGCGGCGGCGAGAGCTGGTGTCGAGTAGGTCGCCATGGCACTAGGCGTGGCGGCCTTCATGGGCTTGGCCTTAGGCGGCGACTTCTCTTTCATGGCAGAGGACACAGGCGCTGAAGCCACCGCGTCGTCCTCAACTGGCGCGTCGCCACCGAGTACGTCGACGGGGGCTCTCGGCGTGGCCTTCGCAGCCGGCGCCGTCGTCGGAGGGCCTCGCTTCGGCTTGCTTTCTGCCGGCGTCGCATCGCCACCTGGCGAGGGACTTGCGCTCGGCGGGCGAACTGTCTTCTTGGCCTCGGGTGCGGCCGCTCTCGGGGTCGCGATGTCCTTGGCTGTAGCTTCCGTCGCTTTCGCGTCGCCGCCGTCAGCTGACTTTGCCTCGCTTTTCGCCGGTGGAGCTCCTCCTGGCGGAGGTCCCATGGGCTTAGAAGACGGTGGAGCGCCCACAGGCTTCGCTCCTGGAGGAGCTCCTGACGGAGGACTCGCAGACGGAGGCCGAGCCGCTCCTCGGATCTTCGCGACCGTTGCGCTGGGCGCTGCGCCAGTCGGGGGAGGGCCATTTGGTGGCGGAAGCGACGACTTGGCCCGCACAGCAGCCACCGCGGACGTCGCTCCTTGAGGCGGTGGGTTCCCAGGCGGCGGCAGAGCCTTCTTCTTCTTCTTCTCGGCTCCTGCTGCTCCGTCGTCCTTTGCATCGCCGTATTTCGCCTCAGGCGGCGGACCCTTCGGCGGCGCCTTCATCCTCCGCGGCCTAGTTCACAATCACAACAGCATCAGCTCCACACTGACGCCTCCTCGTCACTGATCCCTTCACATACGTGGCAGTGGCCGCCGCCTCGTCCAGGGAGTCCTTCATCTCCTTCTCGTCGGCCATGGCGATCGTCGTCACTCAAGCAGCAGCGCGTCGCTCGCCTCGCTCCATGTACAGAGGCACCGGTCGGATGAGTGCGCCTTCGGGGAAACCGTTCCAATCCCTTCACACAGCTAGCCGTCGATTCGGGTTCACTTGCCTCCATCGTCGGCAGCTATTCTTGCACATGGCAAGGTCTCCGATAACGGACACGGCGCCTTTCTCGAAGCTGCGCTTTCGACCAATAAAACCCTCTCGCTGCGATCCCGTCTGACTCAACCTGTCCAGTCAAACGCTTCATCTCCTTGTCACTGTCAACGGCATGCAGCAAATGCGGGGGTCGTCTATATAAAATGAATATTCGCTGTCACGACACACTTACTTGCGCGCCTCGGGGCAGCCCTTGCCGGGCGTTCGGCTCTGGATGTCGGCCACCAGCGCGTCCGAGAGGCTGCGGTTCTCCATCAGGTGCTTCATGTGGAGGATCGGGTGCACGCCGACCGACGAGATCGACTGGCCCGAGATCAGCTCGCTGTACTTCTGCGGGTGGAAGTTGGCCATCGGGTCCTCGCCCTTGACGGCGTCGCCCGACACGCCCTCGGCCACCGCGAACAGCGCGTCAATGTCGTTCATCTTCATGAACGGACACGTCGCGCAGCCGCCGGCGGTCGAGCAGCCCTCGCCGCCCGCGACGCCCGGCACGAGCTCCTCGCCTTCCGTCGCGACGGCGTCCGCCGATACGGGGAAGATGATCTCGACCTCGGGCTTCTTGGCGCCCGGCTGCGCGCGCAGCGTCTCCTGGACGCCGCGCACGATGGCCGTGATCATGCCGGCCTCCGTGCCCAGCACGAAGCGCAGGCGCTCGCCCGTCTGGTTCTTCACGGCCTCCTTGGTCTTGTCCTTGATGAAGTTGAGGATGTTGGACGTGGAGCCGACCACGCCGCGGTCCTCGTTCTGGGCCTCCATGGCCAGCGTGAACATCTCGCCGGGCACTTCAAAGTGCGCCGTGTGGTACGCGTCGCTGTACTCGTCGCGCACGCGCTTGGTGACCTTGTCGCCGAACATGTGGTGCACGACGCAGTTGCCCTCTTTGAAGTAGTCGAAGCGCGAGAGCAAGTGCGCGATGGTCTTCTGGTTGTGGGCCGGGTGGATCTGGCGGATCTGCTCGTCGGGCAGCTGCACGAGGTGCTCAAACATTTGCTGCAGGTTCTCGCCCATGTACGTGTCCGGTCCGTAGTGGACCGTGATGTCGGGCACCTGCGCAAAGGCCTGGAGGATGGTCTGCACGACGTTGGACGACGTGCACGTGATGGTCGGGATGATGTCGTGCGCGAACGCCTTGCTGCGCAGCGACGTGTTGATGTACACGACGTGGAGGCTGTTGGGCGTCTTCGCGGCCTTCTGCAGGTACGCGATGTACGCCTGGCGCTCGGCCGACTCGGCCAGACTGCAGCCGATCTTCTGCTCCGTGAGGCGGTAGACCGGGATGTGCGCGTAGCCGTTCGAGTCCAGATTCGCGCGCACCGACTCCGACATGAAGTCGACGCCCAGCACGGCCACGGACTGGATGCCCTTGGCCGCCATCTTGGCGGCGGCCTCGCCCATGGCCAGCGAGTCGGCGATGAACGTGTGCGGCCACGACAGCGACGACAGGATGCCCTGCAGCTCCGGGTCCATGTAGAAGTGCGCGACGATGCCCATCTTCTTGGCGTGGAGCAGCGCGTCCAGCTCCTTCACGACCGCCATGTCGGGCTTCAGGTAGTTGGCCTGCGCCTCGGCGAACGAGCCCTGCGCCGAGATGTCATTCTCCGAGATCTGCATATCCACACACACACACAGTTAGTATTTCCCAAGTCCATCAATCAGTCAGGAGCATCAGACGAGAAAGGAACGCACGAGAATGGACGGGAACGGGCGGTCCCAGGACGCCGCGAGCGAGGCGGCGGCGGTGGAGCGCATGCGCAGCGCACCGCGAGTGGCGGGGGCGGAGGCGCGCAGACCGCGACGCGCGAGGGAGGCGAGCATTATGATGCACGAGGGGGGGGACGCGGGTGATGCTCGGGACGCGAATGGCCGAATGACCCGAGTGATTGATGCTGCGCAAGGGGAGCGGGCGTTTGATTGATTGTAGGTGGCGGACCACCGGAGGAGGGGGGGGAGAGAGGGTCGTGCCGACGTCAGGCCAGGGGACACAGAACACGGTGACGTGACAAAGCGGCTGGTTTTGACCAAAATGCCATAATAGGGTATTTTGTATGAATCATCACTTAGCTTAATACCGTGTTTTGAGATAGATTAGGAAATTGATGTCGCCTTCTGAAGTTGCTGTGGTCGATCAGGAGCGATGATGCGCCCGACGAGGACGAGGAGGTTCAACCTCGCAATAGTGACGCCTGCCTCTGGTGGCTCAGCGGATACGTTGCGAGTGACGTCGCCGTCGGCGGCTGGCTCCTCACGCCGCCAGCGCTCTCTAGCTCCGCATGGCGTTGGTTTGGACTCGCGTCATGAACACGTTCATACAGAGGAGCCGTTCGCGCGTGAAGTGGCGACCTATCCACGCACTGATGTTGCGGACGATGCATTCCGGAGATCCAACAGTGTGCCGTGGACGAACCACTTCAACAAGGCCGCCCATGTCCCCCTGGAGCCATCCACATGTCCATGCAGGAACGCGATCAAGTGGCGACGATGCGTTGCACGGGTCGCGGGTTTCATCAATCGAACGAAACGGGTCGAACCCATTGATGTTTGGATCCCATCTTCTTTTCTAACATCAAGCCAGATGGTGAACCCATCCTCCCTACTGACTCTCATATATACCTACTCATATAATATCATCTCCGAATGTACTGGTTTAACATATTAGCATGCCGCCTTTCCCACATGGCTACACTTTTTAGGGGCGGCCTCACAACCACCGCTTCATATGGAAGTATCCAACCGTAAGCGACGCCAGCACAACCACAGCAATCCACCACACCAAATAGCCGTACTGGTACTGCAGCTCCGGCATGTGCACAAAGTTCATGCCGTACAGACCCGTGAGGAACTGCGCCGGCAGAAACAGCGCCGCCACCAGCGTCAGCAAGTAGCTCACGTCGTTCTGCTGCGCCGCGCGGATGTTGTGGAGCTCGTCCACGAGCCCCTTGCACGCGTCCAAGTGCTTATCGCAGTCTTCCTGAACGATCGCAATGTGGTCCTGCACGTCGCGAAAGTATCTGAGGATCTCACCCGTGAAGTCGTTCGACTCGGACATTTGCACCACGACTTCGTTCAGCGGCTTACACAGCCGCTTGAGGCCCTTGAGCTGCTTGGAGTAGTTGTGGAGGCGCGAGATTTCGAAGCGGTTGGGATCCAGTGTCAGCAACCGTTCCAACATCACGATTTTGGCCCCCAGAGTGTGGACGATGGGCGTGAGGTCGTCCACGACGGCGTCGACGATAGAATACGCGAGGAACGGCGTGCCGTTCTGGCGCATCTTGGAGTACGATGTGTCGAGACGCGACTTGATCATGCTCCACAGTGGACTTGTCCGCTCCTGGACGCTGATGACGACGTCCTTGAGCATGTAGACGCTGAGCTGCTCCGGGTTGGACATGACCTCGCCGATGCGGAGCTCATGCAGACGCTCCTCGAGTTCTTTCTTGTCCATTAGTTCGAACTGGGACGGTCCGTCGTCGCGTTCGTACATGGATGAGCGGTACATGCGTTGGTACGAACGCAGCTTCGCGACGTCCATTGGGCGGATGGTCTGCAGGATCAACGTCGAGTGCTCGTCGTACTTCTCGTACTTGGGCCGCTCGCGATCTACGTCCAGCGCGTCTTCAACAGCAAGAGGATGCAGTCGGTAGCGTACGGACAGGCGTCGGATCAAAAGAGGATCGAGGCCTTCGACGTTAATCCACCGCACAGTCGCCCAGCTCGGTTTCTTCGAGTAGATGAACTTTTCGACGTGCTTGATTGGGTACACGCTGCGAATGCGGTCAGGCGAGTACTCGATCGAGCCGAGGACCGAAGGTTGGTGCTTGTAGAATGCAAACTCAGTCGCCATCTCCCGCACAAAGTCCTCCTTGAAGAGTTGCGCGAGCTTGATCTCCTGGATCGCCTGCTGGAACTCGTCATACGAGATACCGCCGCTGTGGTCCTCGTCAACTTTTTCGATGAATGACTGAAACTCTTCGTCATCGGCACAGACGATCCCCATGGCTTCGAGACCGCGACGGAAGCCCTCGTAGCTGACCATGCCGTGCTCGTCTGGGTGGAAGATGCTGAAGACGCGCGACAGCTTGGCCTTCGTGAGGTCGTAGTACGGGTCCATGAGCGTGAGGTGGTCGGGCTCCTCCGGCGTTGCCATGGTCTCCGACCAGTCCACCGAGTTCGAGTGGCGCGCGATCTGATCCACTGAGCCAATGGACACGAAGTGGCTGATGTCTTTCCCGTGCAGATTCTCCTTGGATCCCGTCGTTGGGGCCTGCGGCTTGGCCAACTTCATCGCTGGAGAAGCCGCTCTGGACAGAGGCGTGAGCAGCTGAGACGTCCTCGATCCTCTGGAT
>JAADXN010000350.1:0-26800 GCA_023337875.1 Pythium apleroticum | reverse complement strand
GTACGTCCATCGCTCGTGCGAAACAGCGCAGTGCCTCCATCTAATTCGAATTTCAGTAATATGATGTAGCAATTTCAAGCATAACTCCTAAAAACGTATAAAATCAGATCCAATGGCATAGTACTTGACCGGTTGGAGTGCCCTGTTCAAGAGAGCATATCTCCACGAGAACAGCTCCGATTTCCACGCGACTTGAACTGATAGCCATCCGAGATCGCCGTGAACATCGTAGGCTTTGTTCCCGAACTCTTTTTGTGGTTCCCGATTTCGTTGCCCACCGATTACCTACCTGATTTGCCCATTTTTGGTACAGTTGACTCAGAAAACCTCTGTTAAAAAAGTACGAGTGTTTACCTCTATTGTGTGATGGAGTTTTGGGGCAGAATTTAGAAATCGATTTCTATTCTGATTTCTCGCGGGAAGGCGCGAGCTGTCGGCCAAAATGGAGGAGGAGGTTCGAAGAATCATGGCGACCGCGTATATTTATCGCCCTCTATGCGTGCCTACACGCTATCCGACGAGCCACAACTTCGACACAAGACGAGAAGTGAAAGATCTGCCGCAATTTGGTGTGCAGGCGCCTTGTGGAAACGCTCTGGTCGCCGCTGGGCGTCTCTGTTTCTCGCGCTGTCGGCTGCGTGGCTTCTCATCGCATGCGGCGTGTGTGGCGCCGCCGCACCCGTCTCCGTGGCGGACGCGTGGTACAAGTCGACGCGATGCAACGAAATGTCGATGCCGGATGCCTGCCGCAGCTACGAGCGCTGCAAGGCTACGCATCGCTGTGCGCGCGGCGACGAAGGTCCGTAAACCCAACGCTCCTCTGCTGCATATTGGATTGGTGAACTCACTGGGGCCGTGATGGTGGCCTGTTGCAGACTATGACGTCCGCGAGGTGCGCCACGACAGCTTCACGCGGCAGTTTGCGGGCGGGAACCGCTCGTCCATCGCGCCCATGAACGACTTTGAGGACTGGAAATCCGGGACGCTGGGCTGGCAAATGGCCGCAACGCCGCTGTCGCGCAGCGTTTCGTCGGCGTCGCTTGGCTGGGACACGTTCGACTTCCCGATCATCGGCTCGCTGGAGCTGAAAGACGGCGACGTGGTTTTTGACACGGACAAGGCGCTGCTGTGGGGCGACGTGACGATGCAAGGACGGCTCACGGAGACGACGAGCGGCCG
This sequence comes from Pythium apleroticum, assembly GCA_023337875.1. Lineage (NCBI taxonomy): Eukaryota > Oomycota > Peronosporomycetes > Pythiales > Pythiaceae > Pythium > Pythium apleroticum. Next base: position 25,621 of record JAADXN010000350.1, on the reverse strand, counting down.
CACCAAGGTCGCGGTGTTCAACTTCATGACCGTGTCCTTGGGAAGCAACGTGCGCGTGCGGTTCGTGGGCTCAAACACCGTCAGCATCATGAGCCGCAGCAGTATGGTCATCGACACGAGCCTCCAGGTGCGTCCTGGGACGCTTGGGGGCTTCCCAGGAAGCGGCTTTCTCGGTACAGGGCAGCGAAAAAACAACCAGAACAGCCCCGGAAGCACGAGCGTTCGCGTGTACGTCAAGACACTGTCGACGTTTGGGACGCACGTACCGGAGATCCAAGAAATCGAGACCTCGGCGGTGCCAGGCCAGAAGATTGGCGGCTATTTCGTGGTGTTTTACGGCGACGACGGCCGTCCAAGTCAGAGAATCCCACATGATTCGAGTGCTTACAGCAGGCAGAAGTTCTTGGAGACCGCGTTCCCGGATATTGGTGAGCTGGTGGTGGAGCGAGACGATACGAAGCAGCAAGTTCCCGAGATCAGTCGGCTGTGGCGCATCACGTTCCTCACAGCCGTGGGCAACGTGCCGCAGTTACGTGTGCAGAGCTTTTTGACCGGCTTGGATTCCCAGGTACTCGTCCGAACAGTCCGTGAAGGCAACGCGTTGGCTGGGTCGTTCCGCCTTGGCTTTTCCGGTGGACTCAGCGACGACATCCCGTGTGACGTCACAGCGGAGCAACTGCGAGTGCGCGTATTGACGAGTTTTCCGTGGCTGCTGGATGCTCGCGTTGCTCGAACGGACGCTCAGTCGAGTTGAAGTTAATTAATAGAGTTGCGATTTCATAATATAACAAGCCTCATGGGAGGAAAAAAACACGACTCAGTGGCTGGCCGACCGCAGCACGGCACGCAGCTCAGCTCTCCACAGCGGCTAACCGCTCTTCCACGTAAGTCATGCGTGCCGCGTCAGTGTCGCGTATGTCTGACAGAGCTCTCCTGCTTGGCCTCCCCACACACTCAGCCCAGCAGTCCTCGCGTCTCGGAGCCCTGCTCGTCATCGCTGTCTCTGTCATCGTCGTCTCCTTCCTCGTCACTGTCGTCGTACGACCGCCGCTTCTTCTTGCTGTTACGCCGCTTCTTCTTCCGCTTCTTCTTGTCGGCATCCGGTGAATCATACGTCGGCCCTCCCAGCAGCCGCCCAAGACACGGGATCAGGAACTCGCAGCGGCAGCAGCAGCGGTACCAAAACCCCTCGGCGGCCGCGCGGTCCTCGCGCTCCTCCGTGTCGAACAGGTCGTTGAGCTCCTGCACCTCCACGCGCGCGCGCAGCTCCGGACCGTGCAGCATCTCCTTCACGTCGTCGATCATCACGGGCGTGGCGTAGATGTCCAGTGTCCACCTATTAGCTCAGCATCATAAGTCGCATTTAGACCGCACCGATAGGCTACACAGTGAATGGTCAATACCTGGCGATTGGCTTGGCGCCCGCAGTGCCGTAGAGCTCCGCGTACAGCGCATATACCGCCGGGTTCACGCCGCTGTAAGTTAGACGCCATCGCAACGTAAACAGTTAGACTTCGCAAGTCGCATGAACGTGTACAGACTAACGGCACGCACCGATAGTCCTTGGTGGCCACGAGCTCCTTCTTGAGGCAGTACTCCTTGGGGTCGAACAGCGTGTAGTTGGTCAGCGGCCCAGGCTTGACGACGGGGCAGTCCGGGTCGTCCTCGCTCAGGATATAGGCCATCCACGCGTCCAACCACGACGTCTCGATGATGAACCAAGCATCGCCGCGCTTGAGCTCGCGCGTGTCGTGCTTGAGGATGAGTTCCCGCTCAAGGCGGCGCCGCTCTTCGGCGGGCGGCCGCCCGAACGCCACGCCGCTAGGACGCACCAGCGACTGGCCGCTGTAGCCGCTCTCTAGGTCAATGTCCGTGAGCTCCACGTCATCGCTTTCGCCGCCGCCGTCGCTGGCACTGCGCGACCGGAACGAACTCCACAGCCGCATCATGAAGGCGGATGCGCGCGCGGTGCTGAGTTGGAGTTGGAATTGCGACTGAGTTTTCCGGTCGCATGAGAGCACGGTGTGGAGGTGCTCAGAGGAGACACATCAACACTAATTCAGGGTAATTCTCCTGGTGTCCCCGTCAACAAGTCGAATTTGTGTGCCCTTAAAACAGAGTCCCGAAACCGTCAATTAGACGTTTAGTCACGCATGTTCGCCTGAAGAGCAACCTCTCCAACGTACTTGCCAACATATGAACCCTCTGTGATTGGCCAAAATCACCGACTGGCAGCGAACATGGAAATCGAGCAACCCAACCGACGAGCTCAACGCGCTGATGGTGCGGACCCTTCATTACGCGAATGTCGTCATGGCTATGAAGGAAACACTCAGGCTTGATTCAAGCCTCTTGACCAACTCATGCTGTTCTCTTCCAGCAATTACTTCTCAACCATTAATAAATACAAATCACACCCGATTCGCTCTGTCTTCTCACCACGTCGCTCCTGGACTCTACAGCACAACTGTGTCAAGGTTCCGGCGGTACGGACCGCTGTGACGTCGGAAGTTGTTCAGGTGTGTCTGGGTTGCCCGCAGCACCGAGTTCGCCTTGTACGAGAGCATCGGCGAGTGATTGCTGTTGCCCAGAGTATGTTGGACGGACGGCCTGTCCGGTGACATCTGCGGCATGGACTGCGCCTTCTTCACACTTCGGGATATCCGGCTCATGATCGTGTCTCGAGCAGCTCCAGACGGGACCCGTGACGGCACTGCTGGAGAAGCCTGCTTGGATGTCGATAGCTTCCTCGTCGCAGATGTTGTGGGCACGGAAGACGCCGATCGGGTGAACTGCGGGACGCGTTCCTGGTCGATATCGACCGACATTTTCTTGGAGTTGGAGAGTGGAGGGCGTCCGCGACTGCTGCTGCTGCTCTGGCTGACGTCACTCCTGCTTTTCCAGTCCCCTCCGCCTCCTCGCTGTGAGTGGAACGACGATGTCGACGCGGTGGATGCCGTCGAGTGGTCCGACTGAAAGTCGTCTTCCTCCACAGACTCCTCCACCAGGTCACTCGTCAATTCTCCCAACGAGCGCATAGACGTGTTGTCCTTGTGGTGGCAGATCACGGCGATGATGCGGTCGCAGTCGCCGCGCACGGTCGTGAGCTCGGCGTCCACTTGCTTCAACTGTCATCCCAAAGCCACAGTTAGCTCTAGTGATCACCTCAACGTAGAGCAGCATGTGCGTACCTCGTCCGTGAGCGTCGCGACGCGCTCGTGGCCGTCGGCGATGAGCTGCTCGCGGGACGCGTTCAGCGACATGAGTTCGCGCTGCAGCTTGGTGTTGTGCATCATGAGCTTCTGGATCTCCTCCTGGAGCCGCTGGTTCTCGCGCTGCACGGTCGTGAGCGCAGACTCGGGCTCGGCCATGATGGTGGCGATGTGCAGTGATGTGATTGATGTTCCAGGCGCCCTGTCCAGGTGTGCTTTCCGGAGATGTTGTCCGGAGATGTCGCCCTGAACTTGAGACTTGGGACTCGGCTGCGAACTCGTGGGACGCGCTTCGTCGCGTGGAAGAGTTCAGAGCCACTTGGCTTGATTCCTAAATAAAACGCTCGAGGACAGCAATCCGGGGATCCAGCAATCCAGAGTCTGGAATCCGAAAGTGCGAACACTGGGCGAGATGGTCGCAGCGTCTAAACTGTCGACCGGAAAACTGCGGTTGATGGCGGTCGCAGCGTAATGGAGAAACACACACACAAACGCCGTCGGTGATGAGCTAGCGGATGAGTCGAGCGCCTCCTTTTCGTCGCTGATGACGCTGGAATCCGTAAGATTAGACGGTCGTACTCCGGATGCCCGTCTTTAGGATGCTCGCTTCGTTCACTGGACTTGCTGTTGGCGTCGAGTCCAGCGGTAAAGAGTGCGCAGCGGAGAACTGTGTGCCTGAACTGGGCACGGCACGGCTGTTTCTACTGAAGCCAAAGGGAAAGCTGCTGGAATCATCATCGGCTTTCATGCAAGCAACCGGTTGTTGCTCTTTCGATCACACGACCGGTTGCGTCTGGGGTGAAAAAGCCAGCTGGCGCGAAAAGGTGCGGCGCAATGCGACGACCGGTGCAGCCGCATTGGCTGAAATGGAGAAATTCATATTGTCGACAGTCGTGACGTGTCGATAATGTCGAGAATAGGTGCGGGACATGACACGAACTGTCAAAGGGTCATCTGGTCAACAGCGCGACCTAATGCAAGAGAGCGCAAATGGATATTCTTTCGAGATTATGGGATCGTGTGGTGGTGAATGCTCATGTAAATGCCGGATGGTTCGAGGCCTCGAAGAGACACGAGGATGCACTTGTCGGTGTCTTGGCTTGAGCCTAGATGGTGAAAGAGAGAGACTGGGGTCGCGGCCCTTCGACAGCATCCACTGGCGAGGGTGCGCTCGATAGGGTTCTGACACTGGCCGTTGCATGACGCCCCACAGTACATGGAGCATTGAAGCTAAGGAGCTTCCCTCTCAACTTCAAGGGGGTAGTTCATGAAGCTCAAGAGCAACTTCAACGGCGCCGGAGATCCAAGGTAGCTTGGTTACGTAACTTATCCCAGTAAGCCCGCCTGCGTCTGAGTGGTCGCGTTTGGATCTTTGAGTTCCCCAGAATCATGCAGCCTCCGGGTAGCTCAGTGGATGGCAACGGGGACGCTTCTTCGGCACTTCTCGGCTCGTGGATAAGCACAGAGGCGTTTGGAAACACTGCACTGGACTGGTCGCGGGCACTGAAAGACCAGCGCGCGAGTCTCGCTGTCTGCTTTCGCGGCGATGGGACGTACTCGTTCCGCATGCAGAGCAATGACGCTGACGTGACCGACGTGACGGACCAATTCAAGCACATCGTGGCAGCTGAAGGAACGTACACCGTCACTGATAACAAGATCTTCATCAAAGGTGCCGAGGCGTGCGACTTGTAGTGTTGTGTGAAGTGGTCAATTCTCACTGGTGACGATGGCTGCAGGGGATTCATCCGGCATTTCGTGGACGTTTCAGCCGGAAGAGGACAACACACTCCGAATACGGTGGGTTTCGAACACTTTTGTGCGTGGGCAGAGCGTCTTGGTCGGGAGTAACTGAGCACGTGACGCGATACGCTCTAGACTCGAAGGTGCCAAGCGATTCGGACGCTGCAAGGGCGTCGACGTGATCTACTTCAAACGGGTGACCACTACTGGTAACCAGTAATGCACTCGGGGTGGTAACATGCACTACTGGAGCCAATGCAAACTCCGCGTTACTTGTCTGGCAATACATTGTGTTGTGAGGTTACATTTCGAGGACGTCATCGAGCCAATCTTCCAGGTTTTCCTGCTCTCGTGATCCAGTTGCTGCTGGCTCGGGTTTTGCTGACACCACCGCAGCGATTGCTGGTGGTGCCACGTCTCCATGGGTCGCGGTCGCCGCCGCTGAGCTCAATGCGAGGAGCTCATCTAGTTCGCTAGTGGAAGCATTGGGAGGATTGGTAACTTGAGCAGGCCTTGATTGGGGTGCGACTTCTGCAACGCGCTCGTTCGTTGACTGTGGCCCTAGAAGAGACTTTTCAGCCTCTTCTTCAGCAGGATCCTCAAGTGCAAAGTCCACCTAGACACATGAAAAGCCAGCGCGATTAGATGCCAAGATGCCAATGCCACCAGGGGATCCAGTCGACGTACGCAATACTTAGAGTCGATCTCGAAGCGTAATGATGGGGCCACTGCCGCCAGTTGCTCAGCAATCCACGCAAAGTCCTACAGCAAACCATTGTATCCAAAGCGTGTAAGCCAGATGCACCATCATGACATCAGACACAATACTAGTATCCCAAAAGGCACGTTACCATGACACCGACGGTTCCCGATGCTTCATCGCCGTCGTCATCGTCCGCTTCCCATTGCTGCATGGCCTTGGTGCGGAAGTAGCTCTCTTTGACATCGCCAATGTCTCGGTACTGTCGTTCCTCGGCGAAGAACTGGCGGTTCGAGTTGCTGCTCAAAGCAGCATCCGCGCTGGCATCTTCCTCGTCCTCCTCGTTGCGCTCCTCGTAACGGAACGCATTGGATTCGAGCGGACGGCCGCCACCACGGCCACCACGCCCGCCTCTACCGCGGCCACTGGCTGCCTTCTCCGACCCTCCTCCTCGACCGCCACGCGCGCTTTCGCCTTGTCCGCGGCCCCTCGTCGGACGGTACTTCAGCTGGGATCGACCCATTTTCACAACAACTTGATGTGAAACAACGGAGCTCAGCTCGTAGTTCTGACCAATCGTCTGTCAGAAGAATCTGTTTTTGTCCAATCAGACACGTTGATCATGAGAATGACAAGCCAACAACTGGGTCAACATGCACGTTTGCTATGGATCGCATCCGTTCTCTTTTCAGCTACTACGTTCTCTTGTTTACTCCGCCACGGCCGCCACCGATGGGTAGCGGTCCACGAGGCTCTGCCACGACGCCGTGCCCTTGACGAGCTTGCGCACTTCGGCGCCGACCTCGCTGATCGGCAGACGCACCTGCGACGTCGAGTCACGCTCACGCAGCGTCACCGTGCGGTTCTCGACCGTCTCGAAGTCGATCGTGACGTTGAACGGGATACCCAACTCGTCAGCACGCGCGTACTTGCGGCCGATAGCGGCGCTCGACGAGTCGACCTTGCAGTCGAGGTCCTCGTCGGCGAAGATGGTCTCAAGCTCACCAACAAACGGATCGAAGGCGCTGTTGGTGCTCAGTGGCAGCACCGACACCTTGATGGGCGCGATCACTGGCGCGAACGACATGACACCACGCTTGTCGTCACCCTCACGGGTCGAGAAGTTGTGCTCAAAGATCGCCGTCAGGATACGGCCGATACCGAACGATGGCTCGATGACCGACGGGATGAACTTCTCCTCGGCGACCATCTTCTCCACGACCGACACGGTAATCATCTCGCGCGTCAGCGTGAACTCCTTGCCGTCGCAGTTCGGGCCGAGAGAGGCCTCGCCCTTGGTGGCAAGCTCGTTCTCGAACGCGAGCGCCTTCTCGACGTCCTCCTTCAGGGCCTCGAGCAGCTCGTTGATCGTAGCGAGGTCAGCCTTGAACGCACGGCCCATCTTGCCCTTGTTCGGCTTGAGCTCGACGATCTTGCGCTTCTCTGGCGTCTCGAACTTGTGCGTGCCAACCATCTCGACCTTGCTCTTCTTCGAGTGCACAGTCAAGTCGTAGCACGAACGGTCGGCGTGGCCAGCACACTCAACCCAACCCGAGCTCAGCTTGATCTCGAGGTCCCAGCAGTCGGTCGCGTAGTGCGACTTCTCCGTGTCCAAGTGCTGACGGAAACGCAGGCGCTTGAGGTCGATGCCGATCTTCTCACAGAACAGGTACGTACGCGCGAGGTAGTACGCGAGGCTCTCGTTCGAGATGATGCCGTTGTCGACAGCGTACTTGCACGTCATCTTGACGGTCTTGCCATCCGTGAGCTGGTTGGTCTTCGTGAGCAGCGACAGCTCGAGGTTCGCGACGAGGCCGAACTTCGGGTGGGTCTTGTCCTTTGGGTTCACAAAGTACTCGATCTCCGCCTGCTGGAACTCACGCACACGCAGCAGACCGTTGCGCGGCGAGATCTCGTTACGGAAAGCGTTACCGATCTGGGCACAGCCGAATGGCACCTTGCCAGCGTTGTACTCGAGCAGACGGCGGAAGTTCAGGAAGATACCCTGCGCAGTCTCTGGACGCAGGTAGCCCACGAGGTTGCCCTCAGGACCGATCTGGCACTGGAACATGAGGTTGAACGGGATCGGGAAGCTGAGGTCGGCGCCCGAACCAGGGGCCTTGATGCCGTACTCGAGGAACACCTTGTGGATCTCCTCAGGCGAGTACGACTCGGCCATGGTGGCGTTCATACGGTGCTTCTCCGCCTCCTCCGCGCTGAAGCCTGGGTTCTTGTTGAGAAGGTTCTCGACGTGGTCCTCCAGCAGCTTGTCGGCGCGGTAGCACTCGCCCGTCTTGGTGCACTTCACCATGAGGTCCGTGAAGCGGTCGACGTGGCCCGAGGTCTTGAGCACGATCTCCGGCATCAAGTTCGTGCACTCGATCTCCAGCAGCTTGTCCTCAAAGACGAAGTGGCGGCGCCACGCGCTCAGCAGGTTGGCCTTGAGCGTACACGCCGGCGGACCGAAGTCGTAGAAACCACCGATACCACCGTAGATCTCAAACGACGGCACCACGAACATCTTGCGGATGAGCAAGTCGTCCATCGCCTTCTTGTCGGCCTTGGTGAGGCCGTCGGTCGCAGGGCCCTGCTTGGCCTCCTCAGCAGTGAGCTGCGCCGTGAGCTGCTTCAGGACGTCCACGGCGGCCTTGATGTCTTCGGCCGGTGGACTAGCCGCCTTGAGCTCACGCACGAGCGCTTTCTGGCGTGCCACCGACGCACGCAGCGCGTCGATATCCACGGGGACAGCAGGAGGGTTCGTCATCGTCGTTCCAGCCACACGTGTTCACGGGCTGAAGTTGGAGAAATGGTCAGGAGGTCGGCTTGTGAGCTGCTCGCTGCCAGGAGATCAAAGTGATGGTATCTGCCCGGAGGTTGGCGTTAAACCTCAGAATCCAAGGAAAAACCTCGCCTGAATGTTCCTGTGATGGAGGTTATTTCGACCGGATTGAACCAGTGGGCTCAGGAGCTCCTCCGAAAATGGGTACAAAATCGCATGACAATGGGCATTCAACAGACAAACAGTTCTAGCGCATTCTTGTGGCCACCCGAGCGCGTTATCTACCTACCTACTAGGCGTCATGAACTATGAACCTGACGGCGTAGCCCGTGGACTCGCACCTCTTACACGGAGCTCAGCAGCGACTTGAGAATGTGGTGCACGAGCGTGTACTGCGAGTCGCGCTCACCCTCCGGCACGAGGTCCAGGCTGGCCTGAAGCTCCTGGAGCACGCTGCCCACGAAGCCAACGATCGACACGTCGCGTGGGTTCATCACAAGCAGGGCCTCACGCAACCACACGATCTTGACAGGAAGGTCGTTTGCGATGTCGGCGCCAAGCTGCTGAACCAGACACAGGATGATCATCTGCGAGAGCTGAGGCGGGCGGGAGCTCAGCACGTCGCGCGCGTCACACTGCTGGCAGGCGAACGCAACGAGCTCAACGTTTTGCGCACCAAGAGCCTGTCGAGACATCATTGCAGAGAGTTAGTAAACGCCCATCCAATAGACGATGATCGCGAGCTCACTTACGTATTTGAAGGCTTCCTCGAAATCACGTTCACCAATCAGCGCGAGAACACGAGCCTTGTGAGCCAGCAGTTGCTGCTCTTCTGGGCTCACTTCTTCTTCCGCAGCATAGTGTCCGTTACCAGAGACTCCGTTGGCTTGCAGCTGGTCAACTTTTCGCGACAGGTTGTCGACGAGACCCACGAGCTGCTTCAACTGGCCTGCAATCTCGGCGTTGCTGGCGGCTTCACGACCCGCCGCAGCGGTTGTTGCAGCGCCCTTCAGGACGTGGTCATGGATCTGCTCGAACATCTTCTGCGTCGCCGCCTGGAAGGACGGGATGATAATGTCACGGAAACACTCACGGAAAGATTCGCGCACAGGCTGTCGCACGTCTTCCACGACACGCTCCACCATGTCCGAGACACTACTCTCCAACTGCTCCGGCAGGGTCGACTCCAACGAGGCGTTGATCTTAGCCTCCATGTCCGGAATGAGTCGCTCCGTGATCGCTCGCTCGAAGCCAGCCTGCACAGGCTTCATGAAGTTGTTCTCCATGGTGTGAAGCACAATGCGGCCCATGGCTGGCACGAGGATGGTCTGGATCTGCTTCGAGATCGTCTTCTCTACTTGAGCAGACGCCTGCGCGGTGATCTGACTCCCCAGCGCGACCATCATCTTCTGAATATTCTCACGGGAGCGCTCCTCACGCTGTGCCTGGTTGGCTTCCATTCGACGCAGGAAGGCGAGAACCTGGTCTGAGCCGGCGACACTCTCGTCCACCGACATCTCACCCAGCAGAGACGTATCGTCGCGGAATGCTCGAACCGACGAGGATGGGGACGAGCGCGCATATGATCGAACACTGCCCGTTGCATCTTCCCCTGGGAGGGATGAAGCGTCGTCGTGGGTCGTGTTGATGTGAGGGATTCCACTGAAGAAGTTGCGACGAGGCGAGGCAGGAGGCGACTGGTGCGCGCTGGTTTGCGCACTGGTGTACTCGGCCTCGTCGTCGCCATTCTGCTGAGGTGTCTGGATGTCGACTTCAGTCTCTGGGGATGCCGCTGTTGCTCGAGGAGATTCGGCCGGAGCCTGGAATGAAGTTGTCTCGCTCTCTCCTTCAGTGGTTTGGGCCCCAACCGACTGGCTGTCGTGTCGCGTTTCCTCCACATCCTCCTCGTCGTCGTCCGATTCGGCAGGGGCGTAGCATCGATCCGCGTTGACGCTGTACCGTTGAATCGCGTGGGTCTGTACGGTAAAGAACTGCATCGACAGGCCGCTTTCCGCGGTCGCTTCCCTCGTCGACACCCGGTTGATGATCGCTCCCGACAGAACTGGGTAGTTCACGTTAAACTCGGTGACATTGTCGAAGCGGCGGACACCATCGCGAGCCGTGAGGTGGAGCACAAACAGCAGCGGCCGCGTGCGGTCGGTGACAAACAGGAACTGAGCACTCGAGTCGAACTCAACTCCGTACTTGGAGGCGTTTGTCGTCGTCTCTTCATCCTCGTTGACGATCTTCACAGTCTGCACGCACGTTGGCTGGACGCCCTCGGTGAGCGGATCTTCCCAAAGCGAAATTTTGCTGTTCGAGTCACCACCAACGAGCAAGCCAGGCGCTTGGCCGTCCTGTTCGCCGAAAAAGCGCACCGACCAGACCTCCCCTCCATCAAATGGCTCGAAACGGTGGAGCAACTCAGCCGAGCTGCCCGCTTCGCAGCCATCGATACGGTAAATGTGAACAAAGCCGTCCATTCCGCCCGTCACGAGGAAGCGTCCACACGGTGAAAACACGACGTCGTTGATCTGACTCGAGGTCTGGCTGCAGCGCACGCTCACTTGCTGCATGTCCGTTGGGCCGTCCGAGCTGGCCGACACTTCGTTCAAATCCGTGATAAACACAGTGCTTTCCGTGACGACAGCGATCTTCGTAGAGTCGAACGGGTGCCAAATCACGCGCTCGGCTGGCGTGTGAATCACCTTGATGACCTCAAGGCTCAGCGGCTCAGTCAAGATGCGGTAGATGACGATCTTGCCTTCCGATCCGGCAGACATCAGCAAGTCCGAGCGTGGTCCAAACCAAGCGATGTCGTCGATGGCGTGGTTCTCGTGCTCACGCAGCAGAAGGCGATCACCCGAGCTCTGGTGGAGAAGACGCACCAGTCCGTTACGAATCGGGTACGAAATGAACATTTCGTTGACGGCGATCATGTTGCCCCACGGCGATAGGCGCTGGGACGCATAGATCGTGACTGGCATCACCTCCAGTTGGCCGCTGAGCTGCTGGCCTTCTCCGACGTGGTACTCGACGTTGTCGCCACTAAGGCGCTTTCCCGGCGGTGGGCCCTGGCGTGGCGTGCTGGGCACCGACGAGTCACGGCTCGAAGTCGCTCGAGGAAGCGAAGTCACGATAGACGGAATCGACAAGGGGGCCGAGGATGGTGGCAGCGGGAGCTGCATGGACTGCGGCAATGGTGGCGGCATTGGTCGAGACTGGTAAGCCGCCGGTTGGATCGGCGTCATCAGGTGAATTGGCGCGGACGCTGGCGGCGGGCGGTGCTGCGGCGGCTGCTGCTGGCTGTTGTGCAGGAAGTTGCGCAGGAAGAGCTGTGCGTCCTGCTGGTGCTGGTTCATGAGCTGCTGCAGCGGGTTCGGCGGCTGCGTCACTTCCGGCGAAACGTGGTCCAGCGGCGCGTACCGGGCTCCTGTCAATCTGCACGTCAGCCTCATGATTGCTTAGCTACAGCAATCGAATGTCAAGGACACTCACCTGGATGCTGCATCATGCCAGGCGCTGTCAGCGGCGCGGACGGCGCTAGCACAACGGGCGGCATGTGACCGACCATGCCCACTGGCGGCAACGGCGGTTGCGGCGGCGCCGGTGGCATGGGCAATCCCATTCCGCCAAAGCCAGGCATGCCGCCGTTGCTTCCTCCTCGCTGGTGGTGGCCTCCGGGGCTTTCATTTTCGCGTCGGGAGCTCATCGTAATCAGTCACCCTTTGCGGCCAAACAAGATCCGTCGTCGCTTCTGGGCGCTTTAGCTCACTCGGTGATGTGGATGAAGGAACGAACACACAGGGGGCCGAGGACGGTGAGCGAGGGGCCAGTGTACGGATAGATACAGTACGGTTCCTATAGAAAATTACGCGGAAAGGTTTCACCTCCCAAAATAATTCTCGGAATGGGAGCCAGTGGTGGCGGCAGTTCCGAAAAATTGCACATTTTGAACAAGCGCAGAGACGAAGTTTACGAAAATGGGGCGAGCACGCGGCACAAATGGACCAGGCGAGAAAGATCGCGAGGATATTGCGCCGCTGAGCGAGCGCGCGGCGACAGCGACGGCGGCGCCCGAACATGCGGCAGCGGAAGGCGGCGAAGTGGCGGCCGCGGCGGTCGCGTTGGCTGGTGATGCGCCGGCTGTGAACGCCGCGGAGGTGGAGCAGGAAGAGAAGACCGCGGAGAGACCCGGTGTCGCGGATGAACCCATGTACCTCACGCTGAGCGAGGAGGCGACTGCAGCGGCGCAGGCGAGCGCCGCGAACGGTGCTGTCGCTGCGGCGACGGCGACGCTGTATCTGAACCAGTCGCGAGCTGTGAACGTGAGCACGGCGGCGGCGCAAGCGGGCCACATGCCGCCGCGGTTCCCGCCTTTCCGCGAAAACTACAACGACATGACGGAGCTGCGGCGCGAGCTCAAGGTGCTGTCGGTGCAGATGAATTTGCCGTACTACATGCACCACAGCAGCCCGCAGCGACTGGAGGCGCGCTGCCCGACGTGGAAGAACCGCAAGGAGGTGCCGACGACGTGCGAGTTTGTGGTCGCCGCCAACCGCCACACGAACGGCCGAGTGTACGTGACGCGCGCAGTGGTGGCGCACTCGCCGACGTGTCCGTCAGTGCAGCAGAGCGGCAACTTTGTCTCTGCCGCCGCGCTCATGGAAACGGCGAAGCCATTCATGCTCAAGTTGGCGGACACGGTCAAGCCGCGAGACATGGCCAACATCATGAAAGAGAAGTTCGGTGTGTCGACGTCGTACATGACTGCGTGGCGTGCACTCACGGCTTTCAAGCAAGAGAAAAAGCAAGAGGAGACCACGTCGTTCACCAAGATCGCCGGCTACCTCGAGGAATTCGTCAGGAGTAATGAAGGCTCGGTCGCTGCCTTTGAACATCTCCCGGATGCTGGCAACGTCTTCTCGCGCGCATTCTTGTGCCCCAAGCCGCTGCAGCCTGCCGTTCGCCTGTGCCGCTCTCAGCTTCTTCTCAGCGTGTTTCTCATCACGTCTACCCATGGCGGCGTGGTCATGACAGCGTCTACGCAGGATGCGATGGGAGACAACGTCCCGATCGCGGTCGGAATCGCCCTCAACGAAAGCGAAGAGAACTGGCGTTTCTTCCTCGAGCAATTGCGTCTAGCAATCCCAGATCTGGAGCAGCATGTGGCGACGCTAGTGTTCAACCGTGGCCCAAACCTCCAGCAAGCCGCGTCGGCCGTCTTCCCCAAGTGCTCGCAGTCTGATGCAGTCGACGCGTTCTTTTCGACGCCGCACCTCGTCGCCGCTGGATCGACTCCGGCGGCATCGGCGACAGGCCAGAACGCTCTGCAGTGGGTTGAAGCCCTCTGCTCCAAGACGCCCCTCATGATCCTGGTTGGCTGGGTATCGAAAGTTGCCAGCACGCTGTTCCAGCGCTTTGAGCGCTATGGGAAGATGTCATCCGAGTACCCGGAGGAGTTCCACGCGTTGCTTTCCCAGTACGAGACCGAGGCCGACGACTACGAAGTCGTCCGTATCTCAGAGCACGGCTATGAGATCATCGACCAGCACACGGGTCGCCAGCGTATTGTCGACTTTGCCAAGCAGACGTGCACTTGTGGCGAGTACGAGCCATCTCGTTTCCCCTGTCTTCACGTCTTCTTGGCTGTCTCTTTCGCCGGTATGATGCGCGCCGATGTCATTCCAACCATTTTCCTGATGAAGTCACTGAAGGCGTTGTACGTCGGACGCGTCACGCCGATCGACGTGGGTACCATTGAGTCGGACAACGTCACCGTGCCGAACCCACTCCCAAAGGCTCGCGGTCGACCTCGCAAGATCCAGCAGATCCAGCAATTCAGCGACGTCAAGCACGACAAGCTTGCCTGCAGTATCTGCGGTGTTAAGGGCCACAACAAGCGCACATGCAAGCGGCTCATCACCGGCAGCACGGGTGGCTTGCTCGGCGGAATCAGTGGTGTCGATGGCGAAGACCAGACGTTCTTGCAGTGTAAGTTGGATGCTCGATCTCATTTATTGGATTGTGGCTTTCTCACATACTAACGATACTTTGATCTGCAGACAATGACGCTGTCTTCCACGGCGAACTGGCTGCCGTGCCTGTGAACGACCAGGGCGTCAGTGATGATGGCGAAGGTGACGAGTCCCCAAACACCAAGCGCCGCAAGATCGCTGCGAAAAGCAGTGCTGATGGGCTCACTGAGGCCACGATTGTTTGATTGAAGAAGGCAGCAGGATGTGGAGAAAGGACGGAAAGCGAAAGACGACAAGTGTGTTGTGTAAATGCAAAAATTGTTTTCATACTCGCCTCTAATAGTCCATGACGCTTGGTAGGTCGGTGGATAACGCTGCTCGGGTGGCCACAAGAATGCACTAGAACTGTCTGCCTGTCGAGTGTCCGCAGTATTGTATCCATTTTCCTGAGGAGCTCAGATGAGGTTTCTCCATGGATCCTGAGGTTTTCAATCTAATGTCAACCCAGGGCCTGGTGCCACTACTTTGATCTCCAAGCTCAAGCCGACGCCTGGACGTCGTCCGATATGGTTGTGTGGGGGGAGCCCATTTCTCCAACTCCAGCCAGTGGACACGTGTGGCCAGAACAACGATATGAGCCCCCCTGCAGCCTCCGTTAATGTGGACGCGCTGCGTGCGACAGTGACGCGCCAGGCCGCGCTCGTGCGTGAGCTCAAGCAAACTGGCGCGCCAACTCACGACGTCAAGGCTGCCGTGGACGTGCTTAAGCAGCTCACGGTGCAGCTCGCTATCGAGGAGGCCGAGCAAGGCCCTGAGACCGACTGCTGGCGGCTCGTCACCGGCAGCTCGGATGGTTTTGTCGGCGGAATCAGGAGTGTCGACGACGAAGACCAGGCGTGCTTGCAGTGTAAGTTGGATGCCCGATCTCATGTTTTGGGTGGTGGTATCCGCCCACACTTATCATTCTGTGTCGTTTGCAGACAACGACGCTGTCTTCCACGCTGTGCCAGTGAACGACCAGGGTATCGCTGCCGATGCCGAAGGTGTCGAGTCTCCGGAGGGCAAGCGCCGCAAGATCGCTGCGAGTGCGACGCCGGTGGTTCACTGAGGCCACGATTGTTTGAATGAAGAAGGCAACAGAGTGCTTCGAAAGGATGGAAGGCGAAAGACGACAAGCGGGTTCTGTAAATGCAAAATTTGTTTTCATACTCGGCTCTGACTTTCACCATCAGTTTCGATCTATGCCTTACCACCGACCAATCGGCGCACGACTTCCTGCTTGATAAGCGACATCTCCTTGTTGGCGTTGCTCACGAGACCCGAGTTCTCCTGCGCTCGTCGCACCAAGTACGGGAGCACCTCACCGATGGGGCCGTACGGCACATACTTAAATACACGGAAGGCGTGGGCGCCGAGCGTGTACGAAACGTGGTCGCACATGCCGAGCAGCTGGCCGAAGTACACGCCGCCCTGGCGACGGTCGATCTTGAGGTCCTCCATGAGCTTGACCGTGTTCTTGACCGAGTCTTCGTTGTGGGAGGCCACCATGAAGCTCGCGATCGAGTTGTTGCGCAGCAGCTTCTCGACCTGCGAGTTGTAGTTGTGGTGAGTCGCCTCGATCGAGTCGTGGATCGGGTCGCTGTAGCCCTTGTCCAGCGCACGCTTGCGCTCCTGGACCATGTAGGCGCCACGCACGAGCTTGCAGGCAAAGCGGAAGTTCTCGCGGCGAGCACGCTCGAGGTCAATGTCCACACGGTCGCCCGAGATCTTCAGGTAGCACTGGAAGGTGTTGTAGATCACGTCGCGGTTGTTGCGGTTGTACTTGCGCTGCAGGTTGAGCACGAGGTGGTCGATACCCGGCTGCATGTACGTCTGTTCGGCGTCGATCATGAGCTTCACGCCCTGCTCCGACGCCTCGTTGGCAAGCGACTCGAGACGGTGGATCATGTTACGCAACTGGGTCTTTTCGTGCTCATCAAGCGGGTCCTCCGCGATGAACTGCGTGAGCGGACCCATCGTGAGGTCGAACGGGTCCAAGTAGCTGACCCAGTCCACGTAGTCGATCACGCCGTCCTTGCCTACATCCATCGCCTTGAAAAGCTTCGTTACCTCGGCCTCCTCCATCTGCACACCGGCGTTACGCAGACCAGCGCTCAGCGTCGGGTAGTCGACAAGCTTCTCCAGGTACTGCGACTTGGCACGCGACAGATTTGGGCCGTCGAGCGAGTGGAACAGCAGATGCGCCTGCACGATGATCGACGACATGCGCATGAGCAGCTCTGGCTTGCCGAGCGCCGTGCACTTGATGGCAGCGAACGCCGGCTCTCCTGGGGCCTTGTTCGCACCCGCATCAATGATCGCGTGACGAGCAATGGCGGCGTTGGCGTCACACTCGGCTTCACCTTCGTAGTCGTACGTACGTGCGCTCACGAGGTTCTGCGAGACGCCGTTCAGGTCACGAGGGTGGTCAACGTCTGCCTCGGCGGCGTAGTCGAGAATGCCGCCAATACCAGCTTCGCCCAGCTTCTTGAGCACGGGCTTGATCTCGTTGGCGTCTTCACCAGCACAGAAGTGGCCGAAGAACGACGCGCGCAGCAGCTTGTTTGTGAACTGCGGGCCCGGGAACTTGTACGCCGCCTTGAGCAAGTTGTCGCTGTTCTTCACGATCCACTGGAGCTGGCTCACACTGAACACGGCGTACGCACGCACGAGCTCAAGCGTGGTCTTGTGCTTGAAGATCTCCTTCGTCTCGCGGAATGACAGCTCCGTGCCCGCCTGCTTGTCGCTGCTGGCGTTGGTGGCGACGGATGGCGCGGCCATTGCCACCGTGGCAGCCTGCGACTGCTGCGAGGCGTTCACGCTCATGGCACGCAGCGCCAGCGAGCTGGGCAGCGGGCGGCGCATGGCCGAGGCTCTCGCGGCGCCGGTGGGCTTCAGGTGGCGGAGCATCTTTCACGGAAAATGGAGATAAGAGGCTTGCGAGGTCGCAGGCGAATCTGCAACTGAGCGGGTCTTCTGGCTTCCGTTCTGGGGCTTCGCAGGTGAGCTGAAAAGTTGTGCAAACAGCGCAGACGCTGGCTGTGCGAGGACGTACTTTGGCTGAGGGGCTCCCTCAAGGCAGCGTTCGTCTACTGGTGAGGCTGGGAAGAGAGCTGACGCGGGCGGCACCACTCGCCCAGCAGCTCCGTTTCGCTTCCTCGGCCAACAGCTGCCTTCTCATCACCAACATCAACCGCGGCCTCGGCTCTGATTGGACAGGACGGGCGAATCATGGAACTCAAACAGACGAATCAACGGGTATTTGTGCATTTCAGCCAATCATATCGAGGAATTGAAATTGACAACTTGTGCATATAGGCCTGTGCAAGCCAACGACACGGGCCATCCAAACACGAAGTGCACTTTCAGCCTGTCAAAACGTCCGGAGCTTCAACTCTCCCTTTTGTGACATTCGAAACAGTGACACTGGGTTGTTCCGCTTCAAGATTGTGAACGTGATTTCGCATTCTGATTTAGAGAGTCGCAGGCGCGAAGCGGAAGCCGTTGGTGACGCGGATGATCTCCTCTGCGACGCGCTCCACCTCCTCTGCGTTGCGGCCGTCCACCGTGAGACGCGTGTTGTACGTTTCATCGCGCTTGCCGGTCTTGTCGTCCGAAAGGTTCACGTAGCTGCCAATGGCGACGGTTGGGTGGCGCTTCTGAACTTGCTTGAGCTCGCCCGCGAGCACGCCTTCCCAGGTCAACGTGTGGATCTAGTGAACCAGAGCCAATGGCGCAAACACACAGAGATACACACATATCCACGCGTCAGTGCCTGTCGTAGGAGAGAGCCAGCCAACGACAGAGATTCTGGCATATCTTGCAGATCGGTCATCACTCTCGCAGCTCCCGGTTCACAACCGAGTAAAGGATACGTACGATTGCGCGATGGATCGGGACGCCCTTGAAATGCTCTTCGTTGTGCTCGATCATCTCCTTGACCAGGCGAGGGATGCCAGGCAGCACGTAGACGTTGTGCAGAACGGCGAGTGGTACCCACGAGTTGGTGGTGAGGACCTTGCAGCACTCTGGGAGCAGCGCCATTCGTTTCATATCGTCGTTGAGAAAGTCAGGGGAAGCACCGCGAGCCGCCAACGCAGCCATAAGCGCGTCGACAGTAGGCTGGTGCATCTCCAGGCCACGACCAAACGCACGCGCCTACACGGGATCAAGCCGCGTCAGAGACGAGCGCTGCTACAAGCATCGAGGCTGTTGCAAGCACTCACCACACCCTCATACGTGATATCATCGTGGGTCGGTCCGATGCCTCCAGTCGTGAACACGTAGCCGTCTGGACCGACCAGATCCGACAGCTCCTTCACCGTGTTGGTGATGATCTAGAAGGCAGCAGCCATGGAGAGGTCAGCGCCCTTCGCGCATGTTTTCGAATCTCACAAAGGCAGCTTACGTCAAGCTCATCTGGAATCACGGCAATGCGCACGAGGTCGATACCACGACGAAAGAGGAACTTGGCGATGAAGTGCGAGTTCGTGTCTTGGGTCTGCAGACATGGTTTGAGCTCTCGGCTTCATGCTAGAGAACCCCAACGACCACCTCATGCAGCAGCTCACCTTTCCGGACAGCACTTCGTTGCCGACGACGCACACAGCGGCGCGTGGTCCGGTGATGACTTCAGCCGTCGCGTCAGAGCTGGACATAGCGGATTGATAGAGGGCGGTGAATGATCGAATGGGCTTGATGGCGCTGAAGACACGATGGGCTGGACGGACGTGCAGCATCGGCGACTTTCGGCAGTGCACACTGCATCATCGGCACTGATTCCATCAACAGGGCAAGCTTCCGGTTCCTTCCAAAGTGATGACATAAACATTTTGTCTAATATTGATAATGTGGTCTACACCATTCTGAAATGTTGGTTAGACAACAACGAATATGAGGATTGGCATTTGGACAGTTGAAGTGGCCAAAACGCCGTTTTGGCCACTTCAACTGTCCAAATGCCACTCCGAAGTACGCGGACACGGCGTGACGATGCTGCGTGACCCGCCAATACAAGCGATCGACATGCACCCCATAAACTAAACTGCATCTAAAGAAAACGCTTCGATTGCCGAGCTGCCAGTTCTACGGAGTCAAAAACGCCATCTCCCAGTGTCGGTGCGACAGTCTTGGGAAACTGGCCTGCGATATCGTGATCGTCGGACGCTGCTACGCTGACTCTTACAATGGCGTTTACTCTAATGGTAGCGAGTGCTGCAACGCAACGTTTGCCAACTGGTTAGCTTTTGCAATAGGGTTCTCCCAGTACGAGCCAAACGCTCGTCACCGATCGTGCTAGTAGGTCGTGTGTTGCGTTGCTTGGTGGCTTGTGCTGTTGATTCTGCGCTGATACTCCTTGCACAGACAACAACTATCCTCCCGACAAGAATCGGAGCAACCAGCAGACAGTGTGCTCCTATAACATGCTGGACCTAGTGCCTACTCCGCTCTAGCTGGACCTGCAACTTCTACTGGACGGCGGGGCCACCCCGTGGATTTCGATTTCGCCGAGCCTCGCACTCAACGTCGACGCTTGCCACCAACAACTGAAGAGCACCCATGTCGGCTCCAGACCTCAGTTTGAACGAATCTGTACCGATCTACAGACCAAGATGAGCGTCCGACGTCAGATTTCGACATAGCAATGCCTAGAGTGAGAAACTTGCGTGTTGTGGTCGTTTGATAGAAATTCGTCTATTGGAGATGGCGTACGTGCTTGGGCGACAACTTCTGTGGCTGCAGTGGCTTGAAAGCTCACAGAGGTGACTGCTGGAAGCGGAAGCCCTTCGTCGCAACAACGATCGCCTCGGCGACAAGTTCGACTTCTTCAGCGTTGCGGCCGTCAATCGTGAGGCGCGTGTTGTACGTTTCGTCACGCTCGCCCGTCTTGTCATCCGACAAGTTCAAGTAGCTGCCGATTTGGACATTAGGGTGGCGGTTCTGGACATCCTTCAGAGCACTCGCAAGCTCGCCTTCCCACGTGAGCGTGTGGACCTAATGAACGAAACACACAGATGCAGGCCACGTAAATGAAAGCCCATGATCGGAAATCGTCCCGCCTGGCGACTCGTGGGTACGTACGATGGCACGATGGATCGGCACGCCCTTAAAGTGGTCCTCGTTGTACTCGATCATCTCCTTTACCATTCGAGGGATGCCTGGAAGCACGTAGACATTGCGCATGACTGCGATGGGCACCCACGAGTTGGTGGTGAGCACCTTGCAGCCCTCTGGCAGCATCGCCATGCGTCGGCGGTCCTCGTTCACATCACTCGCTGGCCGACCGCGGCTGACCATGTGCTCAATGAGTCCGTCCAACGTCGGCTGGTGCAGCTCGACGCCTTTGCCAAACGCCAACGCCTAGAATCATATCAATCCAACGCAGCGAGATATTGAGTACTGACCTGGTGGGAAACAGCGACGTCGCTTGTCAGCAAGGAACGTACCACGCCTTCGTACGTGATGTCGTCGTGCGTAGGACCGATACCACCGGTGGTGATAACATAGCCGTCAGGGCCGACCAGGTCCGATAGCTCCTTGACTGTCTTGGCAATCGTCTGTAAGGGCATCATGCATCATTTCGTATCTCAGTCATCGGCAACGCGTCTGGCATGCACCGGAATCTCTGACGCAGGACGTACATCCATCTCATCTGGAATGATCGTCACGCGGACGAGATCAATGCCACGTCGGAACATGAACTTGGCAATAAAGTGCGAGTTCGTATCTTGGGTCTACACACATCAGCGCCATCGCAGTGAGCATAAAGCAATCAGAACGCAGTGGGTCACAACGAAAAGATCCTGCCTTTCCAGACAAAACTTCATTGCCGATCACGCAGACCGCGGCACGAGGACCGGTGATCAGCTCGCTTGACGATGCAGCGCTGGACATAGCGACTTGGTGGATGCCAAACGGAGTGCGTGGGGCAATGCGCTGCTTGTTGAATAACCAGCCCACGGACCGCATACTGAGCATTGTGACCGTCTGCAATGCGCAATGTGGAAATGCTGTGACGCCGAAGAGCTTCATTCAAGTTCCATCTCAAATTAGTGTGGTGACCGCCAAATTTGCTGTCAATATTGGTGTGGTACACATAACACTAAAATAGTGTGTGTATTTGATGTGGTTGCAGAATGGCTGTCGAAGTGGCAGCGACCAATTCCAACAATTGGCAACCATGGCGTCGGCATCCACGGCGATCGACACGTCCAACCCGCGGCTTCTGCAGGAGGTATGCTGCTTCCGTTGTGTGGGCTGCAATGGATAGACACATGACGATGGTGTTGTGTTGGAATAGCGCATTGAGAAAGGCCGCGAAGAGATCCTGCGCCTGCAGAGCGAGATCGAAAAGTACACGGATGTGGCTGCGACCATCGCCGAGCTGCCCAAGAAGCTACACCACCACGTCATGGTGAGGATGTTGCTGGTGTTTGGCGGTGTATCTGTGGATGCTGATGAGTTGCTTGATGGAACAGGTGCCGATCGGCAAGCGCGCGATGATGCCCGGCAAGATCGTGCGGTCGAATGAGGTGCTGGCGCACTTGGGCGACGAGTACTTTGCGTGGAAGACGGCAGGCGACGCCGTGGACGTCATCACGCGCAAGAAGAAAGGTTCGACTGAATATCTTGCTGTTATTTCCCTGCGGTTTCTGATGTTGGATGTGATTTTGGCAGCACTAACGAAGCAGATCAAGAGCGAGCAGGAGGCGCTGGTGAGTCTGGAGGACAAGAAGAACGAAGTGGACAAGTTCATGGACATCAAGAAGGTAAAGCATGGCTGCGTTTGTGTGTGTTTGGTGGCGTTGAGCTTACGTGCGCGAAATCGGTGGCGTCACAATAGCTGTATGAGGACGAGGACATCAAGGATATCCAAGAGACTGAGGCCGAGAGCGACCGCTTCCCAGTCACTCAAGCCACAGAAGAAGGTGAGGAGAGCTGCGGGATTTCAGTGTTGCATAAATTCCAGAAGCGGGATCTAACGCGTGAGATTGGGTCGTAGACATCGAGGAGTTCTTTGAGATTGAACAAGAAGAGAAGCGCTTGCAGGAGTCGGCGGCGTGGGATTGGGACGACGTCATGAAGCGCATGGAAGAGCTTGAAGCGATGGAAGAGCGTGGCGAAGGCGACGAAGAAACCAAGGAAGACATCAAGCCAGCGCCCACTGTCGACGAGCAAGTCGCGGAGCTGAAAGCCAAAGGCAACGCGGCGTTTGGCGAGCACCAGTTTGCGGAATCGATCGACTTCTACAGCCAGGCAATCACACTCGATCCGGTCTCGCATGTACGCACTTCCTACTCTGTTCGTTGGCTGGTGGATCGTTGTTTCGTTTACCTAACATTTGAATCGCTGTCACGCACAGATTCTGTATGGCAACCGTTCGGCTGCTTTTTACCGCCTCAATAAATACGAACAGGCACTGGAAGACGCCACGAGAGCAGTGGATCTCGATGGTGAATGGGTGAAGGTAGGTAGATGCTGTCCGCATGGCTCATCCTGTGGCTGGTCTGCTGACAAGATTCTTTTTCGTTATGGTAGGGCCACTACCGCAAGGCCAGTGCGCTTGCAGCCCTGAAGCGATTCAAGGACGCCGCCGCTGCTTTTGATGCCGCGTTCAAGCTCTGCCCGACGGACACGAAGCTGCACGACCAGGCTGAAGAGATGCGCCGGGAGGCCCGCAAATCACAGCGCAAGACAGTGTCGTTTGATCTGGAAGAGAAGGCACCGGCACCAGTGTCTGCTGCGACGCGACCAGGGCCGTCTGCGATTCGTGCGCCAGGCTTTTCGTCAACGCCAGCCTCTGGCCCTCCTCCGGCGCCACCTGCAGTTGCTATGAACACTGTGGGAGCCAAGGTCTTCACTGGCAGCATCAAGGAGCGAGAAGAAGTCGAGGCGCCTGCCCCACTAGCATTCAACCAGCCTGTGGGTGGAGGCTCTGCCTTCCGACGTTCTCGCTTTGCGGGTAACCCTGACGCAGACGTTGTGACCCTCGAGCCCGTCGGCGAGGCGGTAGGTTCTGTGTTGATGCCTCGTGTGTATTTCATGTTGAAAACTGACACTTTGCTCCCCTTCTGTCCTCTTGTAGCAACCAGTCAAACGCGTTTCTCGATTCCGAGCCCAGCGATCTGGAGCTACCCAGTAGGAACAACTCTCACGCAAACAACACAATATGACTGCAACACATAGACTTTTTGTGATTGAGGTTCACGGTCCTACTGTCGACCTGCTCTCTACCAGTCGCCCGTGAAGGCAGCGTTGCTTTCCTTCGCTTCGCGCTGCTTCTGCTTCGCAAACGCCTCCAGCGGCTTCAGCAGCGTCGTCTCGAACAGCGTCACGTAGTCTCTCATCGAGGTTCGCTCGATATCTGCACAGGCAAGCAGAGTTAGCCACCATACCAAGACCACGCATTAGTCACGAGGAGATCCACTCACCGGAGCCTTCCTTCTTCGGGTTGTTGTTGAGCTCGTCCTCAAGCTGACCGAGCGTCGGTACTGTGAAAGGATCAAACTCTTCGATGATCTCTGCGCTGACTGGCACACAGACGCGTCCGGTCTTCGGGTGCACCGCGAATGGACTCTTGAGCAAGTGGTTTCGCTGCTTCGACACGTTCGCATCCAATCGCGGGTACAAGTACGCGAGCACGATCTCCTGCAGACACGTGCGGAGCTCGTAGATGTTGCGCTTGCGCTGGTCGTTCTGGGCACCCGTAGAGGTACGCTTGTTGTTAGCCTTGTTCAGGATCTTCTGGACTCCATCGACCAGCTCGAGCCACTTCTCACGAGGAGTCGTCTTACAGGACGCGGCTGCCCACCGCACAGCGAGCTGGTCACGCAGATCCTCATCTGGCACCATGTCGAGCACCTTGGTCCACTGCTTCTCGTGGCAGAACACGCCCTGGCCTTCCTCGCTCAGGATGATTTCTTCGAAGAGCGGCTCCAGGATACGGTAGGCGCGTTCCAGCGATGGGTGCAGCGGTTCCTTCAAGTGTACCTTTCGCTTGGAGTTCTCATTGCCTTCGACAAGCGAGAGGTACTGCACGACGGCCGTACGCGCTTCGTTGGTGAGCTGGCGCGCGATCTCGTCCGAGACCCAACAGTGGATACCACGACGACCAGAGTACACCCACATGATGTGGCTGAATCCAAAGTCCTCGCGCAGCGCCACGTCCATGACTTTCACAGCCGCGACCATGAAGCGCCAGCACTTCGGGCAGATCGCCGCACCTTCGCAGCACGTACGGATGTCGTCGTAATCCGTAAGATCGATATCAAACACGAGCTCGCGTTCCTCCGGCACGAAATCGTTGGCGTTCACCTTGTTTTTATCGGCGGGCGACACGGAGAACACAGCGCCGATATCGATCTTGAAGGGCAGCGTCTTGGTCATGGACGTCCGCATCTCCTCGGCATTGTGGAACGACTTGTAACGAATGTACGTGTCGTTCTCAAGGGTAAACGACAGCTCACGGCGGAAGAAGAACGCCTCGCCTGATGACAGCAAAGAAACAAACGCAACAGCATCAGCATTGCTCTGGGGCAATCTTTCAGCGATTGCTCGGCAACGCACCGCCGTCGTAGCTCAGCCACTTGGCCATTTGCTCGTAAGGGAAGAGGCGGTCTGCAAACAAACCACACAACCATGATCAGCAAGAGCGCACATATACAATCTAAGTCGATGCAACGCACCATAGTAGAGCTGCAGCAAATCCGTGGAGAAGCTCTCGTGCGCCATCGTTGCCTCGGTGTGGGGTGCCGTTGCGTGTTGGGTCTGCTCGCCGCGCCCAATTCGCCTTTCCTGGCCGAGGTTTTCATCCAATGACGCGCATTCCCGCCAAGGGCTAAGTACGCACGACCTGATCCGAACTTACGAAGAGCTCAGAGCATCTCCACCGGTGGTCTCAATTTTGAGTTTTATGGCAGACGAGACGATTCAAGCCGTGGCAAAAGATTTTCGGCTTCCACCAGTAGGTCGTAACACGGGTTTTATCGGAGGGAGGTCCTATTTTTTGGCGCCGGCGTCTCAGGGTCAGATTTAACCCAGCAAAGTTGCTGCCATGCCATGCTGCCAGCATCGATTCTGCGTGCTGATTGGTCAATCGCCGATCAGGGGTAGGTGAGAGGCTGGTAGGCTGGCATTTGGGCCCTGCCAGTTTTGCTGCCAATGCCAGGTG